>JAXIVJ010006101.1:0-35000 GCA_036785665.1 Chirona hameri | reverse complement strand
ATAGTTCACCCGACTGGTATGGAAGTGCGATGCCTGCACTAGAAATACCCAGTTAACATCAGTTGGGTAAAAAAAAACTATTCAGATATGTCCGAATCTCAGACTTTTCATGCTATCAAAATGCAGATACACTCATTTTTTACATTCGAATAGCATGCAAAGTCTGAGGATAGGATGTGTCCGGAGTTACAGAAGCATTTGACCCTAACCTGACACAAAAAGTAATAAATGCAAACTAGAAACCAGAATGAAAGTAATCTGATATAAAAACCATCCAAATCACCAGCTAAACCTAAGAATCAATTAGTATACTATCTTCGCATTTGCTAAAACTCTTGCGTCACAACCGCCGCGATAGGGGACAAGACAGACTCGGAGAGCCAGATCACGATCACAAACTCACCTCCACGCAGTTTTCTTGGGTGTATATGGAAGCGTTCAAAGTTGTAGCATTCAATGCTTGTACCATACAAAACAGCACCATCCAACGCTTGCGACATCCAAATTTCGCCCGGGTAGAGAACATCGTCATGAACCAAGCTAGCAGCAGCCAAAATCGTGGTATCCAGCCACATACAAAGTAGTGGCAGCCAAAGCTTGCGACCTCCAAAAATAGAACACCGAGGACATCTACCTTCCGGGAACTATTGGTTCAAATATCGCCCGATAGATGTCTCACCATAGCCGGTGGTGGGACGAAACGCTAGTTGAGTGACATCACTTGAACACTGTGGAGTGGTGTACAGTGGAACCCGACAGTGTCAGTGGCGCCGCTGCGGCGGCGGCACTGACGGGCCGGGCGCGGCGGCGCTCCGCCGCCCGCGGGTCTCAGCCGCTCGCCCGGCAGGGCCGGGCTGTGCGCGCTGGCGGTAGCCTTGTCTGCTGACGGGACAAATGTTCGCTTCTGCTGGGCCATGGGAACCGTAGGAGCCCGTATATTTCCTTCGTGTTTTAGCTGGGTCTGCATTGATCTGGGTATGACGATTTTAGTGAGTAGATTTTCGGTACATATGGAGCATATGGTATATATTATCAGTGTGTTTAGCTGTTTTGCCAGCTGGAGTAGGGATTTTGGACCTCGCTTAGATACGGTAAGTATATGTATGTACCTACAAACCAGTACAACGCCCTTATTGGATCGGGAACCGGGCGGGCGATTCTTCAACGTTATTTTCCAATGTGAAGGAGCACTTTGTTTTGTTTTGACCTCAGTCGACCTAAGATGACCTTGTAGGGGTCACTGAGCAACAGTTGCCTAGGGTCATCAAGAATGAGCTACACAAACATGATGCTGAAATAATTGGTCTGATGTAATGCGTATTCTCTGAATGGGAGGGATTTGCATATTTTCATATTGACATATAATGGGGAGGTCACGGAACCGACCTGACCTTACGTCACAGATATACACAAATCCAAGATATGCGATTTGTAGGTACTTAAGCCTAATTCAATTATGTGAGTTTAAATTATGTGAGACAAACACTGTTGCCTGGGCACGAATGTTATTTTTGGGGGAGATGGGGTCACTTAATGCGACCTGGTGACATGACCTGAAGTGACCCGAAGTAAAAACCATTGCAAAATGTGGTTAATTGATGTCCGAACAGGTGCATGACAATTTGTTACAAAGACTAAGACAGAAAATCTGGCAACAGGTTATCATGACCGATCAGCAAGCTGTTTGAACAGAAATGCATCAACATAGTCTAACAATGTCACATTCACACCAATCGTTTTTGCGCTCTTTAATGAGACTGTGCGTATTTCCCAGAAAAACCGGCTTACGTACCTATACTCAATACACAATGCATCCTGCTCGATAGAGACTGGTACAGTTTTGAATCATGCCACTTGTAGCCAGTGCAATATAGACCAGTAGAATACAACTAACAGCCACTGAATCGGCTCCAACGACCACCGTCGTCACATGGATGCTCAAAATGAGAGCTCAAAATGAGACAGTGCGTATTTCCCAGAAAAACCGGCTTACGTACCCATACTCAAATACACAATGCACCTTGCTCGATAGAAACTGGTACAGTTTTGAATCATTCCACTTGTAGCCCAGTGCAATATGGACCAGTAGAATACATCTAACAACCACTGAATCGGCTCCAACGACCACCGTCGTCACATGAATGCTCAAAATGTTCGCGTTTAAGCCGGCGATCCACTAATAAAACGTCTCTTGGGTTGGTTTGAAGCTGTAAAATGACATCGGTTTTTCGAGGACTAACAAAACCCGTGCCCTCCCGCCCTCCCGTCCCGCCGAATTCTGGTAGCCGTTATGTGTATACATATGGGGTGATGATGTGAGGGCGGCAGACCCAGGGCGGGCGGGTATCACATTACACCGTGAGAGAACTCGCCGTGGTGCCGAGGCGCGCCGAGCGCCACCGTACGTGTTAGGTCGCTTTGCTAAGTTGTAAGTTGGAGTGTGAATCTGCGATATGATTGGCCTTAACGGTTTGCCCGGCTTGTGTTTTTACATTGCCATATGCATAACCAGGAGAATACTCACCAGTTATTTTGACAAAATGTACACCGCCATTCACCGCATTAGCACTGACAATAGCACGATTCACTTTGGCCTTGAGTGCATTAGTAGGGTCTTCTTTGATAGGTGCAAACTTGCTTTCGTCTCCCAGTATGTTCTGAATTTTCTGTAAATACTCATCGCGATCCAGGATGACGAAAACAGAAGACTTATCGGCCTTCCGGATGACAATTCTTTCATCTTCTCTGAGCTGTTTTGCTGCCTCTCTTACCTTTTTCGTCAATTAGCTCTCTACGAATTTCCCCGTAGTTTAGCGCCTTCACCTATGAGCTCATTGCGCAAATTCGGACTAACTTCAACTTTCTTATCTTTTTCAAGTCTGAGAACATCTTGGTAGAGAAATTCTAACTCCGCCTTCTTCTCAGTCGAATTGGTGGGCGATTGAGTATGACAGTTAAGTCCAAGGTTTATGAATTGATGCTGCCCTTCGGTGAGATGCACAGAAGACAGATTGACGTAGCCTTGCTTGCTCTCACGAAGTTTGAGATCGCCGCCATACATGCGTGAAAGTTTCTTGGAGACCTTTGCACGGCTACGTCAATATGTCTTCTGTGCATCTCACCGAAGCGCAGCACCAATTCCTAAACCTTGGACTTAACATACTGAAATGCAGGACATACTGGGAGACGAAAGCAAGTTTGAACCTACCAAAAAAGACCCTACTGATGCACTCAAGGCTAAAGTGAATCGAGTTATTGTCAGTTATAATGCGGTGAATGGCGGTGTACATGTTGTCAAAATAACTGGTGAGTATTCTCCTGGTTATGCATATGTCAATGTAAAAACACAGAAGCCGGGCAAACTGTTAAGGCCAATCATATCGCAGATTCACACTCCAACTTACAACTTAGCAAAGCGACTTAGAGGGAATAATGACCTTTTTATTTTGTTAGCAACAATTGCTTAAGCTACCGCTATGGTTTTATAATTATTTTATTTAAATTTAAGAATTAAATAAAATTATTCCCAAATTCGAAGTTGTAAGTTTGGGAAAAATACAAAACAAGTACCTTGTGTACTTCATGAAGGTCATTGACAAATTCGCCCTTCCCTACCATTGTTCACATCGATTGCGGCATTTTTGGAGGCTCTGTGACATTTCCGATCAAACTGAGCGCTGCTCGGACACACGCTAGTAGCGCTTTCGTTCTCCATGGCAACCAGGCGTCAGCCAATCAAAAGCCAGAAAGGGAATACGTTCTGGCTTTTCATTGGCTCACGCCTGGTTGCCATGGAGAACGAAAGCGCTACTAGCAACAACTCGCCACAATGGTTAAGTGCCCGAGAAGCATGACAATGCTTTGCAAACAAATCGCCGACGCTAAATAGGTCGCCGTCGATGTGCATCGATGAGCTTCCTATTTAATTGCCAGTTTTGTGTTATTGTTTGTTAGTTTTTTTGGGGGGAAATTATAATTTTGCATGATAATATAAAGCATAGTGTTATATACAGCCACAGACAAATTATACAATACTCCTAATGTTGAAAACAAATGAATTTATTTTCAAAAATTGAGGGTCGCAACCACTAACTATGCCGCCGTTGATGTGCATCGATGAGCTTCCGATTTTATTGCCACTTTTTCCAATCGCTGTTAGTTTTAGAAGATCGCCGGGCATATAATCACAACAAGCAGAACGCACAATATATTTTCCACTCCATTGCGTAAAAAAACAATACGGGAAAAGCCCGCAGTTTGATGAGGACCAAAAGTACTTGCAAGTACCGGTCGTTAAAAGTGTGGAACGCTTATCAACTTTAACTTGAAATATCTTTCGGTAGGAAAGTTTTCATGCAAAATGTGATGAATTTACAATATATTTTGGTCTCGTCTGGCGATTTCAAGTGCTAACTCCATTTTTGTGGAAAAGGTCATTATTTCCCTTTAACACACTCATAAAACCGTATATACCAGCACAGCACTCTATAGAATCAGTAGAAGAATTTGTAGATATCTTGCGGGCTAAGAGGCCACAGGGCGACATAGCGTCTATCGACGTGGAAAGCCTTTTCACTAACGTTCCAATCGAGGATACCATCAAGATCATTCTTGATGAAGTATACGATAAACGTAGCAACAACCTGCCTCCGTTAAAGCTATCTAAAGCGCTCTTAGAGAAACTGTTACGTGCCTGCACCACCGAATCTCTATTTCGCGGTCCAGATGGAAAACTGTACTTGCAAAAAGAAGGTGTGGCAATAAGTTCGCCTCTGGGGCCACTCTTCGCTAACTTCTACATGTGTTTTGTTGAGAACAAAGCTTTAAAGGTATTATACGGGTTTTCCCCAGAATAATTTAGTTACATAGTAAAACGTACTTATAAAGGTGGTAAAAGTCCCACGGTAGCCACATTTTTCTGGAAATAACCTCTTCTGCACGTAAGGACATTCCAAAGTGCGCGGTGATGCCACCGCGTATTTTCTGCAGGACCGGCTGAGGCAGAGCCAGTCATCTCTTTTATGCTAATAAAAACACCTCACGTATGGCATATTTCCGGTAAAATAAGCAATATTTGAAAGAAAATAAACTTGTTTTGTTCCAACGACAGCAGCAGTTGCCTAGTTTTCCCATAAAATTCTATATTTTTCATGAATTTTCATGCCAAAAAATGAATACGCCACCACCAAATTCTCAACGCTAAAGGCCAGAGAAAAGAAAACCACAAAAACACAAAACTTCAACGAACCGTGCGTAGTAATACAAAGTCCCGTCAGTTTTGAATTGCATAATAATTTTGTGATCCAGTGTAGGACTTTCAGATAATTCAAAACTCTAAAATTGATCTTAAGATAAAAGTGGTGGACAGTAGTGCCGATCAAGTACTCGTTATCTGATACTAGTCTCGAAAAACGCCCAAGTTTTAACGCTGATAATTGCTGAAATAATGGACTAGATGAGCATTGAGGTCCCTGTTATATGTCTTAAACGTGTTTAAATCTCATACAACTGCAAAAGAGTGCATTTACTTTCAGGACGGAAACCCGTATAATACCTTTAAATGATACCAATATTGCGCCTTCGACCTACTGCAGGTATGTAGATGACATTTTTTGTAGAAGTGCGGAGCAATGAACATTTACAAAGCTTGATAGCTAGTCTGGAGAACAACTCTGTCTTACGTTTCACTTTTGAAAAGAGCATTGACAAACGTTGGCATTTTTAGACGTCCTAGTAGAAAGTAAAGATGGTA
This sequence comes from Chirona hameri, assembly GCA_036785665.1. Lineage (NCBI taxonomy): Eukaryota > Metazoa > Arthropoda > Thecostraca > Balanomorpha > Balanidae > Chirona > Chirona hameri. The sequence continues at coordinate 29,248 of JAXIVJ010006101.1, read as the reverse complement.
AATTCACCACTAGTGTTTTCTGTAAGCCCACAAACACAGGGGACGTAATGAACGCAAAAAACGAATGCCCTAAAAAATATAAAGTGAGCGTGATAAGAGCCTTTGTGAGAAGAGCAATATAGTAGATATGCTCTACATGCTCTGCAATATAATATATATGCTAGATATGCTAATAGACATGCTCTGCAATATAATATATATGCTCTACATATGAACTTTTACACTCTGAATTTTGTAGAGTAAAGGAGGTCTTAGTGAACAACGGCTATTCAAATAAGGCAGTAGATACGGAGATTGAAGCGCAGCTAAAGAAGTATGTCAATCAGTGTCATGCAGGGTCAAACAACTAGCTACGTTCTACTCTATTACCGTAACTTGATGAGTTCAGCGTACAAAGTTGACGAACGAGTCGTACGTAGTATCATACAAAAGAAGGTGAAATGCATAGACAAAAAACAAAAAACTTGAACTTATATACTATCAAACAAGAAAACACGAAACTTAGTAATTAAAAACAATCTCAACACGAGTAAAGACAAGTTGAAGTGCACCAATGTGGTTTATCAATGTATATGTCCACACGAAGATTGTAGGCTTCGTCAAGAAATCTACATTGGTGTCACGACAACTTCGCTCTCTAGAAGACTTACGATGCATTTGATAGATGGGGCACCAAAAGAACCAGGGACTCGTCTAACATGTTAACTAGGGGGGGCAACCCCCTTCCCCCAGTCAAGGCAAACAACGGCCACTGGGGGGGGGAACAACGGCCACTGCAAATGAAAGAAAACACACAGTAGCTGAAACCGACGCAGGTCAAATACGCCTATTTTTCAATAAAAGCATGCGCATTGTTATATGACATTAGCACTGCTAGTTTTGCCGAATTGATTCCATTTTTGAAAATCGCACAGAGGCTCTTAAAGGGAGATAATCACCTAACACCTTTGTATTTTGTTAGCAACAATTTATTTCGCTACCTTTATGGTATTAAAATGATGTGATCTAAATTTAAGAATTAAATACAATTATTCCCTAATTAAAAGTTGGAAGTTTGGGAAAATTAATGATCGGTATTTTCCCTCCACTATTGGGAAGTGCAACATCTGGGCACTTTTGCATCAATATATTCAACGTTGTTGAATGGGCACTTATAAACAAATCGCCGATGCTAAATAGGTTGCAGTCCGGGGCCAACCTAAACTGCCGATTGCAATGCACTTTTTTCAAATGATTGTTGATTGTTCATAAAAGTTTGACACATATTCGCAAAAGATAAGAGTGCAGGAAACATATTCCATACCTTCATGATAAATAACAATGCGTAGGGAGGATAATTTACTGAATTCGCTACCGAGTACTTGCTGAGTACCGACCGATATAAGCGTGGCTCGCTTGGGGGGGGGCAAGTTTAAACAGGTTATAATTGTTGGCGAGATGCACATTTGAACAGTTCTGTCCAAGTGTGCATCTCGCCAATCAGGGATGTAGTATCCTATTCAGTTGAGGTGGCTTCAACACCCCCCCCCCCCCCCCTTCAACCTTAACAGGAAGTGGGTCAATACCGGGGACAAATCTGTATTTTTGGGGATTTCCAAGGTACTTTAAGCGACTTTCCCAGCTCAGTCCCCCACTTTTCTGGAGAAGCTCCACCCCTGTTATAGGCCATGCGACCAGCTGCACACACATATACATATATAGTTATTGTAACTGATTCATGATAGATGGTGTATAATGACAATAATAACTCAAACCATGTTTTATATTATATGACATAGGTCGCAAAGCTTTCGATAACAAGTATCATGATCATTGCGAGATGCTGCAAATGAAAGAAAACACACCGTAGCGGAAACCGACGCAGGTCAAATACGCCTATTTTTCAATAAAAGCATGCGCATTGTTATATGACATTATCACTGCTAGTTTTGCCGAATTGATTTCATTTTTGAAAATCGCACAGAGGCTCTTAAAGGGAGATAATCACCTAACACCTTTGTATTTTGTTAGCAACAATTTATTTCGCTACCGTTATGGTATTAAAATGATGTGATCTAAATTTAAGAATTAAATACAATTATTCCCTAATTAAAAGTTGGAAGTTTGGGAAAATTAATGATCGGTATTTTTCCTCCACTATTGGGAAGTGCAACATCTGGGCACTTTTGCATCAATATATTCAACGTTGTTGAATGGGCACTTATAAACAAATCGCCGATGCTAAATAGGTTGCAGTCCGGGGCCAACCTAAACTGCCGATTGCAATGCACTTTTTTCAAATGATTGTTGATTGTTCATAAAAGTTTGACACATATTCGCAAAAGATAAGAGTGCAGGAAACATATTCCATACCTTCATGATAAATAACAATGCGTAGGGAGGCTAATTTACTGAATTCGCTACCGAGTACTTGCTGAGTACGACCGATATAAGCGTGGCTCGCTTGTCGGTATGAAACTGCCAATATCTTTCGGTAGGAATGTTTATAGGCAAAATGTGATGAAGTTACATCATATTTTGGCCTCGTCTATCGATTTCAGGTGCCACCTCCATTTTTGTGGAAAAAGGTGATTATCTCCCTAAAGATAATCACTGTCCCAGTTTTCAGCATATATTTTGGAGCCTAGATGAACTGGACAAAAGGATGGATTAGTGTTGGGCAATACTCCAAAACATTAAACCAAGTAACATGACTAATGAATGAATGTCATGTCATATTCATTTGAACCTTCCTGTAAGTAACACCAATAAAGTGAAAAAGTAGGCATTTTTAAACTATGATGTAAATTTCATGGAGGTAGTGTCGTACCCAGGATTCACTCCAGAAGGGGGGCAATTTTGTATGAGGGGGCATAAGCCATAAGGTGCCCACACACAACAAAAACTCACCGGATTTGGCCCACTTTATTTATAGAGGGGTATATTTTCAAAAAAAAAATCATAAAAATGAGAAAGTATTCTTTTTTTTCGAAATAAAAATTGAAGAAGGGCCCCTTCGGACCCTTTTTCCAAAGGGGCACATACGGCAAAGGGGGCGCGTACGGACCTTCAGGGGGGGGGGGGGTAATTGCCCTGTTTGCCCTCCCCTTGGGTACGCACAAAATTGGCACAAAATTGACACATTTCCTTGCATAGAAGACAATCTAAGCAACTTTTGCAAAGGAAAGTTTTTAATCAGCTATCAATGCATAAGCAAGCAAAATCCGATGAGTTTTCAGAGTTGTGTGATATTTTTGGGGGAATTTCCCCCCCCCCCCCAACCACCGTTCTGGATCCGCCAATGACTATGGTGGTAGTAGTAGTACCATAAGCTAGTACCATGAGGTTTACCGGAATGGGCCGGTAATCGCATATAGAAACGTGGCAGCTAACGCCCATCCTCGTGAGCGATTTTCTTGGCATTAGCAACAAGTGTCGTAGCTTTAAGCCCAGGCTACACTATGCGTGATTTCCTGAAAATCACGTGCGTGTTATTCGTGTTGTCGGGATTTGCGTGACAGAGAACGTTCAGCTGATAGTAAATGCATTGGGTGACCTACACTGGCACATCACGCAGATCCCGGATGAAACGTCAAGGAAATTCCGCAGACCCGTCACGGACGGAACGATGAAATCAAAATTCTGAACTTGTCGTGTTTTCCGAGATTGCGTGTTGCAAGTTTGTTTTATCATTTTGCTTGATTTCGCGTATGTTTAGGTCTATACTAGACCTAAACATGAATAATTTGTGCTGAGTATCGTGGCGGAAGATGAATGAAGAAGCGTTTGAGCAAATTGTATGCAGTGGTTTATCGATTAAAACAAATGCAGTGGTTCATCCATTTTCCTTGCGTGATTTGCTTGACCGGCAGATCCCGGACGTCAAGGAAGTTCTGCAAACACGGAGAACACGCGCGTGATTTCCTTGACAATCACGCATAGTGTAGCCTGGGCTTTACCATTAGCTTTCCCACGGTCTCGATGTAACACTTCCCATTCCGCCGGTCTGTACCAGCCACCCTCCTCTCCGCCCGAGAGCTGCCGGCCGATGCGAGGCGACGTCGGGCCCAGTGTGGTGTCAGATGTCCATTCGCATAAACATATTCCACTGTAGCCGGCTTGCGTGCCAGAGTGACTACGTCATCACCCCGCTAGTCCCTCCATCTAGCGGGTTTCACTGCAACTAGTAGTTCCAATATGACCGCGCCAGACAGTTTTGGATGGCGCAAGCTTGACTGCCGCGGCTTTGTATGTGGCTGTATGTTACGGTTTTGGATGCGGCGAGTACCATTTTGGATGCGGCGAGTTTGGCTCATGAAGATCTACCCGGGCGAATTTTGGATGTCGCAAGCGTTGTTGGCTGCGGTTTTGGATGGTACAAGCATTGAATGCTACAACTTTGAACGCTTTGATAGTTCCCCGTTTTCTTCTTGACACGAGTATATTCAACACGGTTAAACCCTTTGAAACCCGCCCTGAAACTACCAAAATAGACAAAAGGAGCGACAAAGCCCAGACCTACGTGAAGCAGCGTAGCGCAACACTCAATAACAACTTTCGCGCCTTTGCAAGAGTAATTGAATATATTTTAATATTCAACAAATTGCCATTTATAACGAAATTAGCTTCAAGTGAATCAGAAGAATATTTATTTAAATAAAAAATGATAATACCACGATAAAAAGCTACAAACAGCAAACTTTACTATGCTTATTGAGAGTTACTGAAACAATACTTCTAGTTGAACCGATTTAGCAGGCTAAATCCGGGCGGAGGGTGGTTTCAAATTCGGCCTAACTTTCCGGCTTAGCGATCCGTTTTGGGCCGTTTCCATGACCGCTAAACCAGCTATCTGTTTAAGCCAGTTTAAAGTGCCCATGGAAATGGGGTCACTGTTGGCACTGAACTTTAGAGTAGAGTAGAGCTAACACAGTCGCCTTGTCAAGCCTTGTCAGCTTCTGGAGCCTTGTCGGCTTGTCGAGCCTTGTCGGCTTGTCAAGCCTTGTCGGCTTGTCAAGCCTTGCCGGCTTGTCGGCTTGTCAAACCTTGTCGCCATGTCACCTTGTCGCCAACGTCCACCATGGCCAAACAAATTATTATTATACTTGATCAGCAAGCCTCCATGTTTCACTCCAATATGTCTCTTGAATGAACGTTTCTATCCATTAGAACTGCACCCAGAATACCCGCAACTCATCTTTTGACGGGACGGAGGCACGCGAAAAGGTCCTGGCGCTGCCTGATCATCACGCTCAGATCTATCTGGTCCCATTTCTTCCATCAACCGCCCCAACACGGCGCCTGTCACGCTCACAGCCTGTCACACCAACTCTCACCAACGCTTCCAACGAACTCAATCGCCCAATGGTCTTTAACATAGGACTGTCACACGGGTGGCACACAGTTGGAAGGATTTTGCTACCTCCGAAAACAAAAATATTGCGGTGACTATGGCGCACATATTGGGCTGTGTCGAAATAATTGTGTTCAGAACATGCCACAGCGTCCTTTGGACCAATCAGCGACTGCTTTTGTGGCCGAATTTCACGCGTGTCAAATTGGACACGGAATCATTGAAGTAACTTGAATTGTGGAAATCGATTCTTTTAGCCAGAATTTGTAATTTGTGTCAGATGATATCACCCGGTTGTTGTCACAAACGCTAGTTGGTGAGTTGGAAGGTTTTTGCAACTCTGTGTGACCGTTTCCAGGCCTGCTGCTGGTGATGACGGGTCGATGTGTGACCGTTTCCAGGCCTGCCGCTGGTGATGACGGGTCGATGTGTGACCGTTTCTAGGGATGCCCCTGATGATGACGGGTCGATGTGTGACCGTTTCCAGGCCTGCCGCTGGTGATGACGTGTCGATGTGTGACCGTTTCTAGGCCTGCCGCTGGTGATGACGGGTCGATGTGTGACCGTTTCCAGGGATGCCCCTGATGATGACGGGTCGATATGTGACCGTTTCAAGGCCTGCCGCTGGTGATGACGGGTCGATGTGTGACCGTTTCCAGGGATGCCGCTGGTGATGACGGGTCGATGTGTGACCATTTCTAGGCCTGCCGCTGGTGATGACGGGTCGATGTGTGACCGTTTCCAGGCCTGCGGCTGGTGATGATGGGTCGATGTGTGACCGTTTCCAGGCCTGCCGCTGGTGATGACGGCACTGTGGGCGGCGGTGACGGCCATCTACCACCAGACGCAGTGCTGGTGGGGTTACAGCTTCACGCCATACTACTGGGTGCTGGAGGGACCCAGGTTCACAGTCATTGCGGTAAGGAGACCGGCTGACGCAGTGAAGTCTTTACTTTCTTATGTGTACACGCACACACAAACACACACACACACGTACACACGCACACACGCACACACGCACACACGCACACACGCACACACGCACACACGCACACACGCACACACGCACACACGCATACACGCACACACGCACACACGCATACACGCATACACGCATACATGCGAGCGCAGTTTCACGGACAGATGAGTCAACAGTGGCAGCTATATATATCAATAATATCAGAATTGGGTGGAAGCGCATAGTTGTTCGTCATATACGCGGATGGAAGTGGTGGCTCTCAGGTACTCCATATCACCCTTAGTAAAACAAAACCACTATCAGGGGAATATGCATAGTAATGACAGGATTTATTCACACAAGGCGTTTCAAGTTAAACATCAAAAGCCTAATTAGGTTTCAAATAAATTATTTAGAATATGTCAGTTGGCAGCTGCAACTTCCGTTGAAACGTTTCAACTTTCATGCATATGACGTTCTGAATGCGTTTGATTGCATTGCCATAAGCGCACGCGGCAGCGGCGGCGCCGCATCCGGCAGCTGCGATACCGGCGGTAACTTACAGCTCAGTAGGCTGCTACTGGCATTGGCTGGACAGTGAGAGAGGCAAACATCAGTGTGACCTGAGGACAATTTCACAAAGCAAAGAAAGTGTGTAATTACAAAGAATTTCTTTGTTATTACAAATAATTTGTACACATGTTTGTAGTTTGGATTTCATAAAACCCCAGGGCAGTAAATCTCGATTTACTATTTACAAAATAGTTTACAAAGATATTGTTTGTAGACAAATTTGTAATTGCACATGTTCTATTTCTCATAGGTTGACGGAAGTGAGGAAATGTTTGCAATTACAAAGTTGTAATTCCAGTGGGCAGGGGTTCTGAATTTCAGAAACTACCTTGATAGTTGACGTTGTTTGACTGTTCTTGTTATTGTATTGGTGGGGCTGTTACGTTGCCGAGGTTGGTAGGGTAATGGTTTAGTTATACACTAGTGCTAACCCGTCCGCTCCGCTGGGCGATTACTGGTGTCCAGTGGTGGTGCAAGCCAGTGATAGGCAATTGGGGAGTGATAACCCGTACTACCCGCGACACCTGTCGTACCTATAATACGTTGCAGTACCCGTCATACACCCGAAGAACCCGTCAAAAACCTACCGTGCCCGACATACACCCGCAGTACCCGTTGTGTCCCTGTGGAACACGTGATAACCCCGTTATAGCCGGCACTCACCCATTATTCCCGTGGAACACCTATGGCACCCGTTATACACCCGTTAAACCCGTGAAACTCCACCCCGGCTTAGCGTATATGTTCATTGATATATGCCGTACCGTATGTCGATGACCTTCGTTTCGCAGTGATTCCGTGGTTGCTTCTCATTGGTTGTGGCACTGTAGTATTTGTGGTCGAATCTGATTGGCTTTTGACTGGAGTGAAGCGATGTAAAACTCGTATCCGTAAACTGTTTTTTTACGGTAAAATATTTCTTAACTCCTCCTTCTATGTTAGTTACAGCACAAACCTTCGCCTAAAACTGCACAACCTAAAACTGTCTAACTATCGTATCAAATGCGTCGGCAATGTACGAATTATACACCACTCGGTAGTATCCGTAAACTCGTTTGAAAACCTTAAAATCACGCACATCACGTGCTTATAGCAATGTGGTACTGCAATGTAGAACTGCCGCTTTACTGTGTTAAATTCGTTCCGGAGAGACAGACAGACAGACAGACGCTTATCAAATAGTAATATAGATAGGTATAGCTGCCAAAACAAGTTATTTCCCGCGGGATTCGAACAGGGATCTCCAGCTTTGAAGTCCAGTTACAGTGCACCTTACCGATTGCGCTATGATGTGAGAGGCGCCTCCGCGCGGAGAAACCGCATGGCGATAAAATTGCAGCGGTCAACGATGTCTTGTGCAATGTGTAGTGAACCTTCACCCTTTACGACGTAGGAAATTGGTTAGGTTAGGTGAAAAAATGTCGAGAAATTCAACGATCTGTCTTTTGATAGTAGTTCTGTTGTTATGCTCCGCCACCCGGTGAATGGCCAAATTCTGTTTACTCTAATTGCTTACCAAGATGTATTTTTATGATCAAAGTTTGCATTCCGATGAAATGTTAATTAAAAGATAATTATCCCTATAACTAATTTTATTTTGAATAAAAAAAGAAACCACAATGTAAATATTTGTTAAATCAATTTGTTAACAATCAAATTATTTGTCATTAGCATCAAGTTTAATACAAACATTCTTGATTTCAAGGTTTCTGCTGTACTTACATTTGTGTTTACAATTTTCTTTACAATTGGTAATTCAGAGGTGGTGAATATTTGTGAAATACCGAGTCTTTTTGTGAGGTTTGCAATATTTTCTTGCGTTTGTAATCGCAAACATGTGTAATTACTAACTTCTTTCTGAAATTGGCGTCTGAAGATACTGGCAATTGAATCACGCAGATCTGCCTGATTTGATTGTCATTGATACGTATTGAGCCATCGCCCACGTGCCAAACAGCACATTTTTAATTTCGATAATTTATTGCTTGAACATTGAGAGCTGTTGGTTTTCGTCAGCTCAGCTAGATTTAAGCCTGCTGTTGGCAATATTTTTCACACAGCCTCAAAAGCGTAAGCTTGTAAGGTGGTTAAGTAGGCATAATGTGGTTGAGCATTTGTTTGCATTTTTAACCATATGGTCTAATTGTGTATAAGGCCAAAGTTGCACTTTAGCCTGAATTGAGGAGGCGATTGAGAATTAAAGGGCCTACTGGTAATCCAGCAATTTATAGATCGAAACCGAGGCGATTATTTCGTAGTGTCTGCCTTGATTGACTCGTCCGTGGCGACATTGTGAGATCATCCTAGGCCAATATGCTTGGGTTTCGGCGAAGTGTTTACATCAGATTAGAAACTGATGTAAGCACGTCGTTGTAGCTGCTTATACGTCTGACGTGTGTAGCTCAGCACTGCGCTACGGACGAAGCATGGATACATAGCAGGATGCACGACCAGCCAGGTATGGGGTGCAAGGGCTGCCACGACCTGCAGTGATGAGCTCTATGCATATCACGTCTTTGTATGTGGGACTTCTGGGAAATTGAGGCACTGCAATCACCAGTTGAATATGAGGCGAGTTATGTCACCATCTTAACCGGTTCAGAGATGTGTCGGTTGTACAGCAGGCAGCGGTATAGGAACCGGATAAAACGTGCCAGCACAGCTTCTGTTAATTGTTAGCGGCAAACTGACGGACTCTGGGTGACTTGGTGAATGATCGCGCTCTCCGTCGAACCGGTGTAGTCACGCCCACGATCGATCTTGGTGGCTCACCAGGTGACTGAAGCAAATTTGCTCCTCTCGTGCGTTCCAATTAGTGTTGGTACTTACGCAAACTTTCAAAGAGTTGTCACTTGTCTGTTCTGCTCTGGAAAACCCCTCTTCGCAGTCTTTAGTGTCGCCGATCGCAAATCCCAGCAGCATTCGCTCGTCAAAGGCGAAGTTTGTATATGGCATTAGTGAGAAGTGCAAACTATGTTGTGAAACATAACTAGATCTCCCTGCTATACAACACCACATAAGTCCGTAATTCCGACGGACCAGGCCAATCACCACAAGTCTCTTTGAAGACAGCGATGCGTTCTGTCACTGGGGTGCGCTCCGTGGTTACAGAGCGCACCATTGTTACGGACCTTTCACTGCAGCCGGGCAGGCTCCGTGGTTACAGAGCGCACCATTGTTACGGACCTTCCACTGCAGCCGGGCAGGCTCCGTGGTTACAGAGCGCACCATTGTTACGGACCTCCCACTGCAGCCGGGCAGGCTCCGTGGTTACAGAGCGCACCATTGTTACGGACCTTCCACTGCAGCCGGGCAGGCTCCGTGGTTACAGAGCGCACCATTGTTACGGACCTTCCACTGCAGCCGGGCAGGCTCCGTGGTTACAGAGCGCACCATTGTTACGGACCTTCCACTGCAGCCGGGCAGGCTCCGTGGTTACAGAGCGCACCATTGTTACGGACCTCCCACTGCAGCCGGGCAGGCTCCGTGGTTACAGAGCGCACCATTGTTACGGACCTCCTACTGCAGCCGGGCAGGCTCCGTGGTTACAGAGCGCACCATTGTTACGGACCTTCCACTGCAGCCGGGCAGGCTCCGTGGTTACAGAGCGCACCATTGTTACGGACCTTCCACTGCAGCCGGGCAGGCTCCGTGGTTACAGAGCGCACCATTGTTACGGACCTTCCACTGCAGCCGGGCAGGCTCCGTGGTTACAGAGCGCACCATTGTTACGGACCTTCCACTGCAGCCGGGCAGGCTCCGTGGTTACAGAGCGCACCATTGTTACGGACCTTCCACTGCAGCCGGGCAGGCTCCGTGGTTACAGAGCGCACCATTGTTACGGACCTTCCACTGCAGCCGGGCAGGCTCCGTGGTTACAGAGCGCACCATTGTTACGGGCCTTCCACTGCAGCCGGGCAGGCTCCGTGGTTACAGAGCGCACCATTGTTACGGACCTTCCACTGCAGCCGGGCAGGCTCCGTGGTTACAGAGCGCACCATTGTTACGGACCTTCCACTGCAGCCGGGCAGGCTCCGTGGTTACAGAGCGCACCATTGTTACGGACCTTCCACTGCAGCCGGGCAGGCTCCGTGGTTACAGAGCGCACCATTGTTACGGACCTCCCACTGCAGCCGGGCAGGCTCCGTGGTTACAGAGCGCACCATTGTTACGGACCTTCCACTGCAGCCGGGCAGGCTCCGTGGTTACAGAACGCACCATTGTTACGGACCTTCCACTGCAGCCGGGCAGGCTCCGTGGTTACAGAGCGCACCATTGTTACGGACCTTCCACTGCAGCCGGGCAGGCTCCGTGGTTACAGAGCGCACCATTGTTACGGACCTTTCACTGCAGCCGGGCAGGCTCCGTGGTTACAGAGCGCACCATTGTTACGGACCTCCCACTGCAGCCGGGCAGGCTCCGTGGTTACAGAGCGCACCATTGTTACGGACCTTCCACTGCAGCCGGGCAGGCTCCGTGGTTACAGAGTGCACCATTGTTACGGACCTTTCACTGCAGCCGGGCAGGCTCCGTGGTTACAGAACGCACCATTGTTACGGACCTCCCACTGCAGCCGGGCAGGCTCCGTGGTTACAGAGCGCACCATTGTTACGGACCTTCCACTGCAGCCGGGCAGGCTCCGTGGTTACAGAGCGCACCATTGTTACGGACCTTCCACTGCAGCCGGGCAGGCTCCGTGGTTACAGAGCGCACCATTGTTACGGACCTTTCACTGCAGCCGGGCAGGCTCCGTGGTTACAGAGCGCACCATTGTTACGGACCTTTCACTGCAGCCGGGCAGGCTCCGTGGTTACAGAGCGCACCATTGTTACGGACCTTCCACTGCAGCCGGGCAGCAGGGTGAGGTGTTGCATTAGCTCAACAGTGGCTCTTTACTGCAGTCCATGTCCAGAAGCCTGGTAAGTCCCCACACACTGCCAGCGGTGAACTCTTCGACCCAATGACCGTTTCGTCTGCAGTTTTCTCTGTAGTTTTCTCTGTAGAGCGACTAGGACCTGAAACAGCACACTGATCTGAGGCATGTGTGGATACCTGCGTGGGGTTGGCCGGCGGGTGCCTATTATTAGCCAGACGTGCGATGCGTATGCTGTATGATTGTGTCATGTTGTTTGACATTTTTACGTCGGGTCGATCGAGACAACACGTACACCTTAGTCTTGTAATCAATGTTGGATTACAGTCGAGCATTTTAGTGTTTGCAGGGCCTATTTTAAGGGAAAACCACTGGGGGGGGGGGGGGGCAAAAAGGTATCCCCATTTTTTGGGGCACCTTGTTGTGGCAAAAGGTACCCCATTATTTTCCTCCGCGGATTTGGGCCAGTCACTTGATTTTGGTATACGAGCTTAAGAAATTCACTTTTCGAATTCACAACAAAAAAAAAATGTGGACATTTTTCCGATAAAAAAAAATTGGGGAGGGGGTAAAAAAAAAAAAAAATCCGAGACAGCCATTTGAAAGAAAATGTAATTTCCTTTCTTTTGACGTTTTTTATTTGCAATTTGCTTTGAAACTCTATTTTTACGATTTTCCCAACATTTATTGTTTTTCCACCAAAAATGGCATGACATGACGTCATTAAAACGTTCTTATCTCCCAAAATACTACATAAATTTAATTGAAATTTAGTGAGAAGACTTATAATTGGTGCAGTATAAGGTATTGCAAGTTTCACGTTGATATCTATCACAGTCTTAAAGTTATTGAAAAAATACGGGAGGGGGCAAATTCTTCTCCCCCCCCCCCCCCCTCTCAGCGGGGCGCGTGTCACCGGGGCTGCATGAATTGCATCAGGTGTGCTGTTTTGTCTATCATTGAAAGCAAGGGATATATACAAACTTCAAATTCAATCACTTGAGAAAAGAAAAAACTTCCGTTTTCATGAAGTTTTCTCCTAAGATCATTGTTGTTCACGGTCAGTGCAGGGAACGCGCAGGAGGGGGGGGGGAATACTTGTATTGCATGCCCCCCCCCCCCCCCCCAGATTCTTGTGTGTGTGTGGGGGGGGTTGCCCCTGATGTCCGCCCCTGGATCCGCCAGTGGGGGCGTATGCCATCCCCCTTAGATTTGTTTTGGAAATAGCGGAAAACGACGCCATTTCGCGCCGCCATTTTTGATACAACTGCTTGCCTATCAATTGCCAAAATCCTGTTAATTTGTTTACCTCGGGTCTCCTCAGGTCACGTCACTAAGTCAAGTCTAGTGATCCCACCTCCAAAAAATGTGAGGTCGTGCCGCCGTAGCACATTGTTTGACCGATCAGTTGAATACTCACGGGATTTAAGCAGGTTACAAACACCTACAATTCTGCTATTTCGGATGATTTTTATATCGGTGACCTAAGGTGAAGTCTATTTTGTGACTTCCCAATTATAAGTCATTGGGGAAACATGAAAATGCATATAAATCCACAGGAAATGGCAAAATTTGCCCAATTTTTCCCAGAGTCCCGCATCTTTTGCAAAATACAAAGATCCAGTGGCGGATCTAGGGTTAGGCAAAATGGGCAATTACCCCCCCCCCCCCAAACCGTTAAAATCGGCGCAAGATTGACACATGTCCTGATATAGAAGAAAATCTCAGCAACTTTTACTAAGGAAAGTTAGCTTTGACACGCGCCCTGGACGGGGAGGGAGGGGGGACGAAATCCACCCACCCATCCGCTTTTTCGCAGATAGCGCAAAAATGGCGACGCTGCACGCCGCCGTTTTTTGCATACCTGTTCGGAAATGAACTACCCGCATTATGTCAAATTCTTGATCTTGGATCATCTCAGGTCAGGTCACCAGACCTGGTCAGGTGATGACCCCACCTTCCAAAACGTTTGCGTTAGTACCGCAGCCACAGTTTTAGGCCGATCGGTTTCAATCATGCAGGATTTGATAAGATGATAGATACCTACAATTTGTTTATCTCGGATTTATATATATATATATATCGGTGACCTAAGGTCAGGTCAATTTCGTGACCGCCAACACTCTTTTGTCAATAACTATCGACATAATGACGATAGAAAAGTGAAAACGGTACCAATGTGTTTGTCTCGTCGAGGCACGTCCTCCAATATGCAACATGATATAATTGGGTCACCACTTGACCTTGACCTGTGATCAAATTTCTCAGTTGACCTAACCTAGTCAACATTAACATGATTCAAAGCGCCTTGACGAGACAAACATGATGGCCTCAAACGAAATGCTTTATCTTTATTAGGTAAAAAGTTATTTGTGAAGAACAGTTTTGCCCAAAAAAATAACATTTTTGACATTTGATGACCTCTGGAGCCTAAACTATTGACCTGAGCTAACATCTGAGGACACCCTGTCGATTGAATTTTTCAAGAGCTTTCCATTACTTTTCCGTTTGTTCCTAGCTATCATAGTTCATGTGATATCTGGGGATTTCTGGAGCAAGTCCTAAAACTGTAAAATCTGACCTTTGATCACCTCTGGTGACCTCAATATTGACCTGACCTAAAAAAAAATACCGATATACTTTCCATGGAGCTTGTCTCGACCTATCTAACGCCGTTTTTTTTTTGTTACGTTGCGTGGTTTTCGAGATCATATGGGGGGGGCGTTTCGACGCCCCCCCCCCCCTCGAACTCGGCTCCTATGGGACGTACACCAAGCTCGAAAACATCGTTCGAAAGATTGTCCAAAAGCATTTTGAAGCTATTTCGGCATTTTCTTAGCAGGCCAATATTGAGGTCACCAGAGGTCATCAAAGTTCAAATTTTCCATTTGTAGGGCTTCACTCCAGAAACCTCCAGATATCACAGGAACTATGTTAGCTAGGAACAAACGGAAAAAAACAATGGAAAGCTCTTGAAACATTCAATCGACACGGATCGCCAGGTGTCCTCAGATTTCAGTTCAGATCAATAGCTTAGGCTCCAGAGCTCATCAAATGTAAAAAAAAACTATTTTTTTTGCAAAAGAGTTTTCACAAATTACTTTTTACCTGAATATGATAAGCAAATAATTTTGCCGTCATCGTGTTTGTCTCGTCAAGGCACTTCGAATCATATTCATGGTGACCAGGTTAGGTCAACTTAGATATTTGACCTCAGGTCAAGGTCAAGTGGTGACCCAATTAGGTCATGCTGGACATTGGGAGACGTGCCTCGACGAGACAAACACATTGGTGGCAGTTTCACTTATCTCTCTTTGTTTTGTCGAGAGTTATTGACACAAAAGTGTTGGTGACCTCGGATGACCTCGGCTGACCCTGTAGGGGTCACTGAACGAAAATTGCACCTGGGTCTTCAAAAATGTCCTATGATAACATGATCTAGAAGGAATTTGGGCTGATATCGTGCGTATCCCCATAATAAGAAGCATTTGAATATTTCCCCATCGACTTATAATGGGTAGGTCACGAAATTGACCCGACCTTAGGTCACTGATATCAAGCATCCGAGATAAACGAATTGTAGGTACCTAGGACTTTATAAAATCCTGTAAGTACGATGTCTATCGGCCAAAAACTGTGGCTATGGTGTGATCACAAGCTTTTTTTGGAACTGGGGTCACGTGACTTGGTCTGGTGACCTGACCTGAGATGAACCGAGGTATTTTAACATAATGTGGACAATTGATGTTTGAACAGCTATGCTAAAAACGGTGGCGCTGCGCGCCGCCGTTTTTTCGCTATCCTTGAAAAACCTGTGGGACGGGGGGCGTCTAAATGCCCCCCCCCCCCCCCCCCAGGCACGGCGCGGGTTAAATCAGCTATCAATGCATAAACAAGCCAAATCCGATGCGTTTTCATAATTGTGACACTTTTTGGAATTCCTCCCCCCCCAACCACCCGTTCTGGATCCGCCAATGCAAAGATCCATGTGGTATTTGTATCCTGTGACCTCCACGATGTAAAATATATTCACCCTGAGGTCATTCGTCATTTTTCTTCCATAACTGTTTTTACCGAACCAGTAAGGCGCCGTAGTTGGCGATGAACGAGCGAACGCAAAGGAAATGTATGGTGAATTTCAACTAAATCAGGGAAGTAGTTTCTGAGATACAAATACGTGGTGCACACGTGCGCACGTGCAGAAGCACCCCACCCCTGACTTGTGAGAATGTGGCGGCTGAGAGATCCCTAACCACACTCCAAATTTGAACACAATCGGCTCAGCAGTTGCCCCCACCCACTCCAAATTATGTGGCGACGTTCCTGATCCAACAGCACCCCCCCCCCCCCCCCCCCCCCCCCCCCCCTCCCCCACTCTGCCGCCAATGGGTGATGTTCAAAGGATATTGAAATTCAAGATATTCCGGAAATAATGTAAAGATACTTATTTTGGCTGGGAAATACTAAAACTTAGGAATATCCAGGTGGGTGGCAAGAGGACATGTGACCAAATGGAGGAATCTGATTGGAGGCCCGGGTTTGTCTAGTAAACTGGCGCATTGTCTAATGATCTGGCGCATTAGCTACCGCCATTTCTGACAAACAAATAATGGACTAGTTGCAGGGTACCTAAGCCACTACTATTATGTGTTTGATGAAAAGCAAATTAATAAAACAATTTTTTTTAGATTGACACTTCACTATATATTCCTCCGGATTATTAGTTTTTTAAATAATTAAGTATATTTACGTAATTTGAAATTCTGCTCTCCGATTGGTCGTGACGTCAGATGGCAACAGTTCAGGCGGTCAAAGTTACTTAAGGTAGTCTTGGGTGGCTCGGTTGACGCATTTATTTTTAATAAGCTTCCCCCTCACTCAAGAAGTAGTGGTGTGGAACATGATTTACCCCCCCCCCCCACACACACATAAATTTGTCAGAGGGACCCTTCAAGAAGTTGACCGAAGGCCCCGAGGTGCCCCAGCCAGTCTGAGGGGCCCTCTAAGGCCGACAGTAGGCCCCCAGTCGGCCTGAGGTGGCCCTGGCCGGAGGGGCCTTCGGTAGGCATGAGGGGCCCTCGGTAGGCCTGATGGGACCCTCGGTATGGCCTGATGGGGCCCTGGGTAGGCCTGAGGGGGCCTTCGGTAGGTATGAGGGGCCCTCGGTAGGCCTGAGGGGCCCTTGGTGAGCCTGAGGGGCCCTCGGCATGCCTGATGGGACCCTCGGTATGGCCTGATGGGGCCCTTGGTGAGCATGAGGGGTCCCTCGGTAGGCCTGAGGGGGCCCTCGGAAGGCCTGAGACTTCAACATGGGCCTGTCCGACGTTTTTTTGCGACTATTTAGGTCCCCGCAAAATATAGTGGCTTAAATCCGAGGAGATACCATTTCGCGCCATTTTTAGGGGCGGGGGGGGGGATACCGTGAGATGGGGCCGCTTTGATCGAAGGGGCCCCTGGGTTTGTTCCCCCCCCCCCCATCCGAAAATACCACCCACCGCCACGGATACCACCTCCATAAGCGCTCTATCCGAACGCGTGCGATTTGTGGGCTGTGATTGAGACCGTCTGGTGAGGAATATAAGGCGGGAAAAGCTACCGCCGAGTGATACAAAAATACCTTGTTCTATCTTCTATCCATACCCGGGTCATGAATCCACCTGCGAAGTCATTTAGTACCTAAATATATTTTCCCTAAAAAGCATTGCAAAATCTCCATGTTAAAGCAATGGGAGTATCAGCTGACTGAGATTCCTTGGAGCCAACCACACTGGAGGATCCCGGCGATTGGTTGCACGTGCGTTGGGAGGTCACGTGACTGAAACCTTACGCCCCTACCTCTATTAAAGTACCTTGGGAATATCATGACATTTTCATTGGATTTGTATACATTTATCACCAGGTAAACATATTTTATTTTAATTGAATACCTATCAAGCGAAAAAATGACATGGAAATACTGAAATCAGGGTGGGCAACATTTCTTGACTGGGGGGGCAAAACGGCTCACTGGGGGGGGGGGCATTTGCCCCCCAGTTAACATGTTAAAATAGGCCCTGAGTGTTTGTGTTCAGTGTATGACCTAGCGTGTTGTGTATGTATATTGACGTGGATACCATAAAATCCACTTTATGGAGGTTCTGAATACATCATCTATCTATGACCATAACATTAGATCAGAATTAGTTATGGGACGACCTCTGCGTGGCACGAATCGCTTCCAGCAGGCAGCAGCTTTCAGCGCGGCATATGGAGACTGCAGAGCACCTCTGTGGCCTTCGGGGCATCCTTTGCGGGCCGCACGACGGTGCTTAACGTACAAGCGGTCTGCTCAGCCCGCCTCCACTGTCCGGGGAGTATATTAAATCAAATATTGCCAAGTCTCCAAAACACATCAGAAGAAGATTGCACACACTCGCTTTCTCCGGTCGTGAAATGACAGCGCTCAGTGCACGAAAGATGACCCCTACTCCGGACCACAACTGTCATCTCCAAACACACAGCCCTGACACATGGCCCGAACACACGACCGCCTTGGCGTCCTCTTGATCCTCGTCCTCCTCAGCAGCGGCGTCCTCCTCCTGGCTGACCGGCTCGTCGGCGCCGGCGTCGGCGGTCGCCTCACCGCATGGCCCTTGCTGAGGCATGTCTCCACCGTTTACGTTGTTTTTTGGTGGGGGAGGGAGAAGGGGTTCTCGCCCACCCCGTAGTCCGGCCTATAGCCATATGCCGCCACGGGTGGGGAGGGGAACCACCCCCCTCCGGGGCGGGGAACCGAATGACGCGCCAGTATTTTAGGGGGAAGAGTGGTGCTGCCCACCGCACGCACGACTCCGTCACGGCGGCTGCGTGGTCCCGGCCCAGCCGGCGCAGCTCTGCGTCGTCCAGCGCCTATGGCGGCCTCAGTGCCCGTCATTGGCTGATCGCCGGCCGCCATCTTGTCCACTGGGTCGACTGCGTCGGCAAGCTAATAAAACAGCATACAACTGTCCCTGCACTTGATGGTGCGCTGCTGGATGAGCCGGACGTGGCTGTCATTATACTCGTGCCACTGGCCCGAGTACGGGTGCCGACAGAAGGCGGTGTAGTGACCTGACTGAACAGTGCCAGAGTGGTTGGTCACACCGTACAGATTGTACTTGCAGGGCCCCTCTCCGGCCGAGTAGGCAGAGAGGTCCAGCTCGCTGACGAAGAATTCGACAGTGCAGCTGAGCTTGTCGAGGAACTCCTCCGCGGGCGAGAAACGCTTCAGATGGACCACCAGGATGCGTGGAACTTCTGGATGGAGAAGCTCTTCGTGCATTTTTGCCGCTTCTTGCACTTCGAGCATGTCGGCTTCTCGCCACTGTCGAGCACCTCTTCCTTGGTGAAGAGGTCAAAGCATGCCTGTAGGTGGACCTGTTTCGACTGGAAGGGGATGGTTAGACTAAGGTCCCAGAACGGGTCGAGGGTCACCGACGGGTGACTGCACACCGTGCACCGCAGTATCGACTTCAGGTGACCGACAAATATGTTGACCAGCTTGGATTTGTCGAGTTGTGCGATGGAGTTAGATGGAGTCGAGACGTCCCCGTGCAGGCCTTCTAGCAGGTATCTGAGGAACTCCTGAGCGTCCTGTTGTCCATTGCCCGTGAATTGAGGTGCAAACCTCTGAACCAGGCATTTGAGGGGCACTGTCGTCGTTGTTCGGCCTGCACTCCGCTTCTCCACAGGCCTTTTATCAAGCTGGCAAACGCCTGGATGAGAGTGCCGTTCGTCCTGTAGCTTATGGCATTTAGGTCAGTCTTGTACTCCTCGCGCAAAATGTAGTGGTGGAGAGGGCGAGTGTTGCTGAGGGCCTGCACCACCGCGTTCATGTAGCACGAGTTGCCGATGTTGCGAAGACAGATGAGTCCGCCATCGCTGTCCCGCTCGGAGTGCCGGGCTGCTGCGTCAGCGCTGTCCGCGAGACAGGAGCTCACTGTGCGTGGGAGAGCGGGGGTGGCGACCAGCTCAAGTGAGCAGCTTCCGTCAGCGCTGTCCGCGAGGCAAGAGCTCGCTGTGCGTGGGCGAGTGGGGTTGGTGACCAGCTCGGGCGGGCCGTCTCCGTCAGCGCCGGCCGCGAGGCAGGAGCTCGCTGTGCGCGGGCGAGCGGGAGTGATGACCAGCTCGAGCGGGCAGCCTCCGTCTGCGCTAGCACCAGGAGCTACGGTGGCCGCCGATCCCATGAGGAGCGAGGTGGCGTTACCGCGCACCACCGTCAGGGACACCCGCTGGAAAATGTATTCCACTTCGCGCTTGTCGCCAGTCTCGCGTGCGATTCGCCGGCCAAGTTCCTTCAAGAAAGGAAGTGTTGATTGGCCAAGCGAACCGCACGTTTCGACGGCGATGGGCTGGAACTTGAAACGTCGTCCAAGTATCGGCGCTGTTTGCGGTTTTCAGCGGCTTGGGCGGCAGCTCCTGCCTGGGTAGCTGACTTGTAGATGATGTAGCCGGCGTAGGTGTCAACACAGGTGCCGTCCCAGATAAGGCATTTCCCCTCGGCGAACGGGAAGGTGGTCATACCATCTGGCCGTCTGCCGTCTCCCCGGTCCAGTCCTGCCGGCTCGAGTATGGATGGCATGCCAGCGCTGTGGAGTGCGCGTTTGATGGTGTCGTTTAGCGCGGCGTGCCGTGACAGCCGGCCGGCGCTCAGCTGGCAGGACAGCGCGTGCAGGCCCCGCGTATCAACGGTGGTTACGCAGCGGCAGTGGTGCAGCGCGCATACTGGAGCGCCGACTCGCAGGGCGACGGCCGTGCGCAAGGTTTCGCGGTCCAGCAGCGAGCCGAGGCTGGCGACCGGCAGCATGTTTAGCCATGCGCCGGAGTGCGGCTGTACTGCCGCGCGGAGCCGGGCCCTGTCGGTGTCGTCAGAGCAGCCGGCTGACCACGACGGTTGCTGCAGCGCGGTCCCATGCGCGCTGCTGACTCTGCTGCAACTCCTCAAGAGGTTCGATGCCGGTGTTTTCCAGCCACTGTTGCAGGAGAGGTGACCAAAGCTGGCGGAAGCTTGCTGCTGCATGCGGGTTGACGGCTGTGGCCAGAGAGGCAGAGGATCTTAGATAGGCCGGAAGAGGATACCATCCGGATCCCGAGATCACCGAGGCTCACCGGCAGAGTCGCCTGTCGCCAGGAGTCACCATGCAGTGCCGCGTTGGTGATGTTGGTGGCACCACGACGAACTGTCTTGTCTATTATGGAGAGAACTGCTGGGTGGCGGTGTGCTGGGGCGCTGCGGAGCAGGTACAGCAGCCGCGGTGCAGGGACATAGTTGTTTAGGAGGAAAAGGGCCTGATGGGCTTCTTCGAATCTCTGCACGCGGCTCACGAGCTTGCTCACCCTCTGAGCGCCACTCAGCAGCTGCGCTCTCACTTGAGCATCAGATTGGCGCACCCAGCAGCTGCATGTTGTCAACCTGAACCTCCCGAACGTCGGGAAGCAGCGTCTGCAGCGTGCTTAAGGCGTCGGACCGGCAAAAGAGGGCGCGTCGTTTCCCAGAAGGATAGCCTCGCACTTGCTGCTGTTGATCTCCAGCCCCCTCTCCATCAGTTGGTTCTTGATGCACGGGTTGTTGCTGGCGACTTGCTCGAGAGGTCCGCCAACAGTGGCATCATCGAGGTACCAGACGTTGATCTCAGTGTTAGTCTCAGTTCAGACGTCGTCGATGGCCAGAGAGAACAGCAGCGAGCTGAGAGGGTCCCCTTGCTGTATTCCCGTACGGGACCAGATCTTCGAGTCGCCGATGTACAGCGGAGCGGCGCTACAGTACGCCTGCCATACCAGCGGGTAGATGGAGGGTAGCCGAGCACGAGCGGTCTCGAGCATGTTGTCGCGCTGCACGGAGTTGAAAGCGTTACTGACGTCAAGCTTGACGATGATTGTGGGCTAGGAGGAATTGGCTGCGTCAGTGACGTACGCTCGGACTGCATGGACGGCGGCCTCACATCCGTTGCGCGTGGCGACTCCGAGCTGTGCGGGCCGCAGCTCCGCTCCAATGCGAGATGATACGCTGGCGACGGTGACCTTGGCCGCAACGCGTCGGAAAACGCTGCCAATGGCGATGGGCCGCAGGCCTCCTCCCTTTTTGTGCAGCGCCATCAGAGACGCGCCGTAGAAAGCTTGGACCGCGAAGTATGGTATCTGTCCGCTGAGTGCGATGTTGGTCAGACAGACCAGTGCGGTCAGACCAGTGCGGTTAGCAGGCGCGCCCCAGCCTCTGACACGGATCGTGCCACCAGCGAGCGCAGGTGAGCTGGCCGGACGCCGTCCAGGCCGGCGCTCGAGCTGGGCGGGAAGGAGTTGATGGCGCGCAGGACGTCGATTTCGATCGCGATGAGCTTCGCTGTGTCTTCTGCTGGCGGGTGGAAGTCGCGCAAGTTTGAAGGCGGATCGGGATGTTTGTCCCTGATGCGCGCGACCGCTACGTTGGAGGGACTCGCGAAGGAGTCATCGGACGTGAGTACTCGTAGTGCCCCGCGCACATCACTGTCAGCCACCTTGGATGACACTCGTCGAGAAACGTCCCTTGCAGCACCATCGGTGGTGCAGCGAGCAGTGGCACGCTTGGAGGGCGTGCCACTGCTCGCTGTTTTTTTTCTTTCATTTGTGATTTGTGATTTCACCGTTATCCTCGAGAGTGGCGATGTTGTGACAGATTTCCGAAGCAAGGGACTTTCTGTGAGACTTGTCTCTGCGCGATTCAGGCACTCGGAGAACAGCGTAGGCGAAGCCCAGGAGGGATTTCCAGGCCTCCGGCGTCCCATCCGATACCACTGCCGTGACGCGCTGCGCAAGGGCACCTGCGACAGCGATTCGTGCAGCTCTTGGTATTCGAGGAAGCACCCAACCGCCGCGCTTGAGGTCCGCTACGTAATCGGCTAAGTCAGGTGTGTCCGATGGGTTGACGAGATTCCTCAGGTTTGGGCAGCACTCACCGAAGCAGCAGCTGGTGCAACGTCGGCCGTGCTTAAAGGGATATTTCCACCTGCGGAGGATTTATAAAAAGCAACTTAAATGAAAGGTGGGGATCAACAATCGTACATGATCAAGCTCAAACTTGCTCCTGCAGCACCTGAAGCAGGGTATCAACAATTTATTTTGTATTTATTTCTGACTCCAAAACGTTGGTCCCAGCCGTACACAGTATTCATGCTGGCCGCTCTCATCCAGTTTGGCTCTGAAATTGGCGCCCGCCCAAAGCCGAAGCGTACGAATTCGCCGAGACTTGACCTTGCAAAGTCTATCTGTGTTATAAGGTATAGGTCACATAACTCCTACGGTCCCAAAGTCGAGCCATAGCAATTATTGCTGTTTTATTATAAAAGAGGCTAAGGCTGTTGAAAATATAATTAACTGCATACGCTTTTTAATTTCAAAGTGCACTGACGGAATGGTGATATTGAGTTTGCAACATTGCAAAGAAAATAACAGTCCGCAAAGAAGTGATTCTAAATAGTGATGTGGCGACTCCAATTTTACGAATGCTTGGCAAGCATGAGTGGTGCAAATGTATTTTTGTATCTAATGGGGGAGTTTCGGGAACCAAATTTTGCAGGTGAAATCGGACACGCTTAATCTACCGCGATACACACCAAAAACTCCATATTGGCCTGCGAGGTGGCAATGTCCCGTTAACGCAGTTGCACGCGGTGCAGGACTTTGGGATGCATTTGCAGCATCTGGCAACTGATTGAGAGTGACGAGACTCGTCAGCACTTTGTGGGGGCATGCGAAAGCCGTAAACGAAGTTCAGAGACAATAAAAGGCAGCATACGACAAAAATGCGACTTGAAACACAAAATTTGTGATTCACTGATGCGCAATACTTGCAGCAGCGTCGCGACGCGCAATACTGGTATAAACGAAATTAGTAGACAATGCACAAAGAAATAAAGGGCACAATCCATGCAACACGCAACTTGCTGTCTTTTTTCAGCTCTGCTGCGTCACTTGGCATTTACAGATCTCACGGGACTGGCGGACATGACGAAAAGAAACATAAATTATTGCATCTCACATTTTGCTGTATATACATCTTTCTTAAAAGGGAATAGTCTGCCTTGGATCTGGTATAAACCATTGTGGTATAAACTAGCCATCTAGTTTTAAGAGGACATCCCTCTTTACATGGGGTTTTGATTTGAGATAGCAGAATTGTAGCTTAGATATAGAAATCATGTGATCCACGGTTCGTTTATTCCACAACTCTACCTCAACGGCTCTAGAGCAGATTTTCGAACGACCCGACATAGTTTATACCAGATGGCTGGTATATACCAGATTGATTCATAACAGACCAAGATGGAGTCTTCCATACCAGATGGCTGGTGTATACCAGAAAGGTTTATACCAGATCCAAGGCCGACTATTCCCTTTATTAAGCTCTATTTGTGACATTTAGACGGTTTGTACGTTGTTTTCGTATAATTCCACTTCGCTTTTACTTTCTCTCTAAATGTTGACTTTTTCTATATTGGAAGCCTGAAATGCTTCAGAAGTTCCTTGAACTGAGAGACGGCGTCTCACAACGTCACGTTTTATCAAATATTTGATATGCCGGAGAACGCAGCAGTTTCGCCTCAACAGCACGACAAAAATGACGCATATAATTTTATATTGAGATCCATACCAGGATAACTAGACAAACGGAGCGTTGTTCGGACACACGCTAGCGGCCGCTAGTAGCGCTATTAGCGCTTTCGCTCTCCATGGCAACCAGGCGTCAGCCAATGAAAAGCCAGAATGGGAATACGTCATGATAGGAACCGTAGACCCTGCGGAGAGGCTATTTCTGCTAGTGGAAAATCGCAGAAGCGGCGAAAGCGCTAGCGGATGTGTTTCAATAGTGGCGCATGAGACAAATCAAACTGAAATGAAAACAAACAGATGTGATGTGCCCCTGAAGCAGTCTGGAAGTGCTTCTGTGAGTTCTGTCTGTTTCCTGCTGCGTCTGTTTCCGTTTCGTAATTGTGACGTCAGCTAGCGAAAAGCGCTAGTAGCGTGTGCCGAACAGCGCTCATGTACGGTCATATGGTAGCAGGCTTAATCGGCATATTTGGCGCTTATGAGACATGCAGTAATTCAATTATAAAATTAGTGTGGATTTTTTATTTGTGACGTCATGTTATGAATCACTTTTGGTGTGTGTATATTCTTACTCTTATGTAATTTCTTAAAACATGTCTAGGCCCAGGTCAATCGTTGTTAATTGCAATTGTGGTAAATTAGGTATCAGAATCACCAAGGCGGCTTCTTTTTTCTTAAAATGACGTCATGTTATTGAATTTGAACATTGTAAAAATAGCCGAATTGTTTTTTTTAGGAATAACTTTTGACAGAAGCATGATAGAATGAAACCGATTGAACCTTTGTGTTTGCCTCGTCGAGACGCATCAACAAATATATTCGGTAAACCAGTTAGGTCATATAAAAAAATTACCTGACCTGAGGTCAGGCTCAGGCCAAGGTCAACTTTTACATGCAATGATTTGTCTCGACAAGCCAAATACAATGGTGAAAACCTCATTGCTCTACCTAGATTTGGTAAAAAGTTATTGAAGAAACCCATACGTAACCTAGGGGTAACCTGAGTTGACCTCGTAGAGATCAAAGAACAGAAATGTGACATGGGGTTTTGTAGTTGGCACAGATATGGTGAAAACTGGTCAAATTTAGCCATTTCCTATGGATGTTTACTTGTTTTCATTTCTCCCCTTTGATTTATAATGGGGAGGTCACGCAATTTACCTGACCTTACGTCACCGGTATGAAAAATTCGAGATAAACAAATTGTAGGTACTTATGACCTGATAACATCTAGTGAGTTTCAGACTGTTCGATCAATCACTTTGGCTGTGGCACGACCGCAAACATGTTTGGAGGTGGTGTCACTTGACTTGACCTGGTGACCTTACCTGAGATGACCCGAGGTAAAGAATTGCACACCATGTGAGTAATTGATGCCCAAACAGCTGTGCCAATTTAGGTGGCGCTCCGCGCGGTCGTTTTTCCGCTATTAATTAAAAGAAACATCAGGGGTTAGGGCGGAATCAGCCCCCGGCAATGCGCGCGCCAGGAAAACTTCATTTCACATAAGACCATATTTAATATGTTTCCGTACAAGCCACAGGCAAAATAGACCATGGTATCAAAAGACACTTATGACATATGACTTTCATATGGTTTGCTTACTTTTTTCCTATCACCGCTAACTCATCGCTCAATCGAGTTTGCATTTGGTCAATATCACTGAACCTCCCATACCGTTAACATTGATGAAGGAAGAGAATAATACAACTTCACGCTTTGGTGACGTCACCAAAGCATGAAGCTGCCAATACCCTTGATTGGGGGCCGATCCATACCTTGAGAAAGAAGGGAAGATTTCTTACCAGCGTCTCAGTTTCTTTCGTCCAAAATGCTCTCAGATGATACACCCGAAATTACTGAATCGACAAGATATGCTTTAAAAAACAAGAAAAATATACAATATATATATATATATATATATATATATATATATATATTGTCTTGGGGGGAGGGGAGGGGTTCCCGTCCACACAGTAGTCCAGCCTATAGCTATATGCCGCCTGGGTGGGGAGGGAACCACCCCCCTCCCAAGCGGGGAACCGAATGACATGCGCCAGTAGCCAGACTCGAACCCTGAACCCTTGGATTCCGAGTACGACGCTCTACCAACTGAGCCACCAGGCCCCCAAACAATATATCTTAAGTCAAACGCGGAGCCACTTTTTTCTTCTTTCTTTTTTTCTTTTGTTTTCTTCTTTTGGGGGGGAGAGGAGTGGTCCGCGTGAAGACGACCGCTCCGCTCTGCGCCTGCGCAGATCCACCGTCCCGCCGTTTTGTGTTGATAGCGCGTGACGTCAGCTTGGACTCCGGCCACCCCCGGAAGGGGCGGGGGCGGGGGGCGCCACACAGGAAGCAGCAATCTATCGCCCGTCCGTGTCAGGACCGCCCGCGCCGCGAGGAGCGGAGCTCGGAGCGGAGCAGCGGGGCACAGAATCCGCACTGGCCGGACCGGACCGGAATAATCCAGTGCATCCCAAAATGCTGCCTTATTATCTTGTGTGCATCACGTTGAGACGAGAGCGAGGCCAATAATAACCCTCGATTATGTCCCGTGTTAATTTCATTGGCAGATTAAACATAAGATTCCGGATATACTGCTGCATTCGGTCTTTAAATCTTGTCGGATCATAGCGGGAGCGTCGTCACAAAATTTGGAGGGGCATCCAGGTAGTCCCCCCACCTCCCCCCCCCCCCCCCCCGCTCCCATATAAGAACTAATGTTAACATCTTGCTAATTTGGGGGCGGGTGGAAAAAAAGATAAATGTTTGCAAAATCGTAGATTATTGAGTTTGAAAGAAAATTGCAAATAAAACACGTCAAAAGAAATGGAATGACATTTTTTGTCCAAATGGCTATCTCCAATTTTCAAAATGTTGAGTCTTTGACCCCGAAAAATCCATCAGACTGATGTTTGGGGATTTGTTTTCTTCACAAATCACAATTTTCAAATATATTCAACAAACCGGAATATATATTGGATAACCAGGACTGAATGATACCAACACCAAATGTCAAAGCAATATCTTTATTTTTGACTGACTTATGGCTCCCTAAGTATTAGTAACTCATGACGTCATTTTTTAATTGCTTTTAATGACTTTTAGTGACAAAATACAGACAAATAAATGCCGCCACTGCATTTATAAGACAAAACTAGTGTAGAAACATGCCTTTTGTATTTATATTGATAATTTTCAAATTTTGACCTGTGACAGGACCCCTTGGCCTGCATTTCACCTAATGGCCACTATATGGGAACAGGGTGTGACAATAGCTACTGCTATCGAATTATACGTGTAAAATAACCCATAAAACATTGTTGCATGACTTTTGCATGAGTTGCATGACTTTCGTAGACCTCTTGCCAATAGTGACCTTTTGTGGCCTGACCTTGACCTTGACCTTTGTTTACCATTTCAATTTTAGTAATATGGTAGATGTATCATACATTTTAGAGCTTTGTGTGCGATAATAGTCGTAATCTAAGGCTTTGAATGGAAAGTATGGCCCATCAACTAAAATAACTATGTTGACCTTTTACCTGATCGTGACCTGACATGTCACCTTATTTTAAGAATTTCGGGTATGCGTTACCTTCTTCTCATTGAGCGCTTTCGATCAGCGTCTTGCGAGTCTCGCTGCGGTCATTGGTTAGGAAGATACGAAGGGGGTAAAATCCCCGCCCCCCCCCCCGCCCCCAGCGCCGCGCGTTCGGCTGGAGACCCCAGAGCCGCGAAGGTTAAGATCGGTTAATGTCAAGCGAAAATTGATGGCACTATATATATATATATATATATATATATATATATATATATATATATATATATATATATATATATATATATATATATATATATATATATATATATATATATATATATATATATATATATATATATATATATATATATATATATATATATATATATATATATATATATATATATATATATATATATATATATATATATATATATATATATATATATATATATATATATATATATATATATATATATATATATATATATATATATATATATATATATATATATATATATATATATATATATATATATATATATATATATACATATATATATATATATACATATATATATATATATATATATATATATATATATATATATATATATATATATATATATATATATATATATATATATATATATATATATATATATATATATATATATATATATATATATATATATATATATATATATATATATATATATATATATATATATATATATATATATATATATATATATATATATATATATATATATATATATATATATATATATATATATATATATATATATATATATATATATATATATATATATATATATATATATATATATATATATATATATATATATATATATATATATATATATATATATATATATATATATATATATATATATATATATATATATATATATATATATATATATATATATATATATATATATATATATATATATATATATATATATATATATTATATATATATATATATATATATATATATATATATATATATATATATATATATATATATATATATATATATATATATATATATATATATATATATATATATATATATATATATATATATATATATATATATATATATATATATATATATATATATATATATATATATATATATATATATATATATATATATATATATATATATATATATATATATATATATATATATATATATATATATATATATATATATATATATATATATATATATATATATATATATATATATATATATATATATATATATATATATATATATATATATATATATATATATATATATATATATATATATATATATATATATATATATAT
>JAXIVJ010006100.1:0-69298 GCA_036785665.1 Chirona hameri | reverse complement strand
TCTATATTGACCTGAAAAAAAATAACGAAATACTTTCAAAAGAGCTTGTCTCGAGCTATCTAACGTCGTTCGTACTTGTCGCTACGTTGTGTGGTTTTCGAGATCACGGGAGGGGGGTGGGTGGGCGAAATCCTGCCCCCCCCCCCCCCTCCCAGGGGCGTGTAATTATCAAGTGGCCCTCCAGGGCGCGTGTTAATGAAAAGAAAAGTATACAATAAATCGATAACTTAAATTAACTGTTCTTTCCACTTCATGATATTCTCTAATATGTTTGAACCGTGAAATTCGTGAATTGACAGCATTTGTCAGCAAATAAAAACAAATCGATATTAAAAGGCACACAAAAATCAAAATTATAGCAATAAAGAGGCATTTATGTCTTTTCCATTCATGAATTGAATAGAGAAAACTCTATCCAATTCATGAATGAACCTATCGCGAGGAATGGTCGCGATATAAGCACAAACACCTTCTGTTAAAGGAAGTGGATGGCAAACTTTGCAATTTTGCAATTTTGACAGTTTTTGCACTCGGGCCAGCCGAAATCCAACCCACCACGTTCCCCCGCTTCACAAAATCAACCCTGCCCTTTTCCCCGGTCTGCCGAAGTCCCAGGCATGCGGAACTCCGCCTTGCCCGCACAACAGGCTTGTCCAAATCAGCCCTGTCTCCACCCATGAGTCTGCCCGAAATCCAACCCTACTCCTGTTCTCTCTAGCCTCCACAAATTAACCCAGCGGCACCTGACCTGAGGGTGGCACCTTGTCTGAGGGCGGCACTTGGCCAGAGGGCAGCACCTGGTCTAAGGGCGCACCTCGTCTGATGGCGGTACCTCGTCTGAGGGCCGGCACCTGGTCTGAGGACGTCACCTGGTACACCTGGTATGGTCTGAGGGGCGGTCGGCGGCACCTAACCTGCGGGCAGCACTTCATTTTAAGACGGAACCTAGGCCACTCCAGGGCCGCTCTCCTTTAGCCGCCCCTGCAGAAGGAAGGGCGCCTGCCGGCATTCCAGGCGCCCTACTACGCGGGCCAGAGGCACCCTGTTGGGCCTGAGGGCGGCACCTGCCTGAGGGCGGCACCTGGTCTGAGGGTGACATCTAGTCTGACGGTGGCATCTGGTCTGAGGGCCGCACCTAGCCTGAGGGCGGCACCTGGTATCGAGAGCGATACTTGGGGTGAAGACGGCACCTGGCCTGAAGGCCGCATCTTGTCCGAGGGCGGCACCCCAGCCTGAGGGCGGCACCTGGCCTGTGGGTGGCACCCGGCCTGAGGGCGCACCTGACCTGAGGGTGGCATCTGGCCTGAGCGTGGCACCTGACCTGAGGGTGACACCTGGCATTACCCCCCCCCCCCCCCCTCTCCCTAAATATTCCACTGGCCTAACGTCCAAAACCCTGGCTGCCCCCCCCACCCCCGAAAAAACACAACCCCCACTCAAACGTTTTGTGGGGACGCCACTGCCTCCAAAGGCACCCTCCGATACACTTCGGAAGGCGCCCTCCCACATACCCCGAAGGCACTCTCTAATACATTTCGAGGGCGCCCTCCCACATAACTCCAAGGGCGCCCTCCGATACACATCTGAATGAGCCCTCCCAGATACTCCAAAGGCGCCCTCCGATACACCTCTGCAGGTGCCCCTCCCACATACCTCTGAAGGCGCCTTCCGATACATATCCGAGGTCGCCCTCCCAAATAGCTCCAGAGGTGCCCTTTGTGAGACCAGAGGCCTCACATCAGCAGAAGGGCGCCTTTGGATGTATGTAGGGATGGGCGCCCATCGGGCCTCGGATATAAGTATTGAGGGTGCTTTTGGACTATGTGGGAGGGCGCCTTCAGAGGTGTATCGAGGTGTGCGCCTACGGAAATGTAATTGGAGGACGCCTCCGAAAGTGTATTCGAGGGCGCCTTTGAAGGTATTTGGAGGACGCCATCGGAGATGTATCGGAGGGCGCCTTTGGAGCCTGTAAGTATTGTGTGAGGGTGTCTTCAAAGTTCAAAGGTGCATCGGTGGGGCGCCTTTGGTGGTACGTAGGAGGCGCCTTCAGATATGTATCGAAGGAACCTTTGGAGGTATATAGGAAGGCGCCTTTTGGAGGTAGGTTTGAGGGCACCTTCAGAGGTGTATGTGTATCAAAGGGGCGCCTTTGAAGGCATGCCAGAAAGCCATTTACAGAGGTGTATTGGAGGTCGCCTTTGGAGCTATGATGGAGGCGGCCTTCAGATGTGTAACGGAGACGCCTCTTGGAAGTATTTGGCAGGGGTTTTGAAGGTATGAGGGAAGGCGCCTTTGGAGGTATGTGGAAGGGCGCCTCAGATGTGTATCCGGAGCGCACCTACATTTAGTGGAGCGTGCCTCATAATTCAGCCGGAGGCGCGCCTCACATTCACCTAAGGCGCCGAAGGCGCCCTTCGCTCCCTGTGAGACGCATTTCATGAAGCGAAGGGCGCCTTCGGCGCCTTCGGTGCATGAGTGCGCCTTCTATGTGTGTGGGCGCCTTCGGTGCCCAAGGGGGGGGGGGGGGGGGGCATGGTGCAGTGACCCCCTCCCCTAAATACGCCCCTATTTACACGGACACCGCGGCCTTGTCATTGCGGAATGGTGTTAGTAGGTGCTCCTACCAACTGAGCTACACGCAACTTGGCTGAAACGTTCGTTGAATGCTGGCAATAGTTAGACCCCCTGGATATTGCAGCTTTGTGAAAACATATGGGTTAGAACACGTTCCAATTAAAAAACTAGTATCACTTCTAGTGGCAGAACACCCTCTGCAAATATTATTCCCAAAGTTTGTTTCACAAAGACATTTAAAGCTAAGGTAAATAATTAGCACATTTTTGACTTACCATGGAGCCTCGTCGATAGAGTCCAAACTCATGACAGGTCACGTTGGAAGTAGACTTGTGTCGCTTTACCATGCAAACAATCCCTGAATTATTATCACTAAACTGGAAAATGATTGCGATGCAACATTTCTTGGGGCATGGGTAAATGAAAAGGCTGTTAGGTGCACAGGATGCTCGATGCAAATACTCGCATTCCAGGCCCCAGCATAATGTACAATGCTCCCACTAGAAAAGTGCTATTGGTGCCTATTGTTGAGAGACAGAACAAATGATCAGTTGCACACCAATACCTCTGAAGTTTAAGACCTAGAAAGAAAGCCTAGAGATATAAATGAGACCTATAGAGTGGTCTGATCTACAGGTGGTCGATCAAAACGATACCATGCCCTGAAAAATGTCAATTATAATGAGGTTTTCAATAACATAATCGATGTCTAAGACCCCAAAATTGGGACAGGTCTCATTTTATGTTGGCCCGAATTTTTGTGCACCTTTTGAGGGATATACAATAACATATTTTCCCACTTTAAAACCCTCGCCCTATGGGGGATCCTAAAACGACCCCACCTCCCCTCCTGAGGTTTGTCTTGAATAACTTTTAACACATGCGGCGCATCTTGCTGCAATTTTCAGCAACTGAGTGTCCAACAATTGTACGTATCCTATACACATTTGAAGTGTATATGTCTTGTAGATCGTGATCTATGACCTTTTTTCAAGGTCATGTCAGAACCCAAAGGGTCATTGACCTGACCCCAAAGGTCACCTGTTGACCTAGATGCTCAAAATGGGACGCCTTTGGGTTGTCCTTATGACAGGCATCACGCTACTTTTTACGGTGTCTCTCTATCTCTCTCCGTTCGGAAGTTATACTAAGTGCCCTGTACAATCGCTATGTGTGGACGTGGTCGATCTTAGGTCATTCACTTGACCTAGGTCACCCGTTAACCCTATTTGTAACAGGGGGGGGGCGGATTCCGCCCCCCCCCCCCCCCCCCTCATGTTTTTCGCAGATATCTTCAGAACGGCTGGGAGCAGGCCCATGAAATTTTGGGACTTTTCATATAATTGAATACCGCATTTGGAGTCAAAATTTTGAGTTCTTAACCTGAACAGAGGCGGTTCCAGTGTACAGTTTTGGGTGGGTTCGGAGGCGATATTTGGCGATAATACGGAAATGCGATCTTCACGGTTTCTTCTTAACTGCCTCAAGTATGAAGGAGTTACATCGGTTCACGGTGATTGCAACAAGTGAAAATTAGTTGATGTTAATGAAATATCATTAAAATTTCATGGCAGAGGCGGTTTCAGGGGCTTGAAAGGGGGGGGGGGTTCCAGGAAGTATTCAATGCTTGGCGGGAAGCAAATAGAGCAATGTAAGGGGCATTTATAGTTATCAAGATGTAAAAGATAGCTTCTGCTTCCATTATTTGCATAATTTATTACATATAGAGTTTCAGGGGCGTGTTCAGGCACATGAAAAGGGGGTGACTGGCTTGGTGATCACGATATGCCAGCGATAATGGCGCAATAGACGGTTAGCTTATAATTATATATGCACATATGAGGCCAGGAAAGGGAATAAAGTCATTTTTTTGCAGAGGCGTGCTCAGGAATGGAAGAAAGGGGGTCATATTATTGCAAGGAAACTAAGAGGCATGGGCGTACAATGACATAACATACTGTAGTTTTCGGATGAAACACGCACCACAGGCTACTCTACGAACAATTATGAGATAGTAGGCGAGTCCAGGTAGGGTGAAAGGGGGGTAAGCAATGTTAATTAAAGTTGTAAGTGAAATAGTCACTGTTGACTAGTTAGTATCATAATAGCGGATAATATACTTATCAAAAGGTATTGAGCCGCCCCAGTTTGGATCCTGGATACGCCTATTATGAAGTACAACATGCAAAAAGGAACTATCTACGATCAGTAACATATTTATAGTGCTGGGTAGCAACTTGTCTGCGGTTAATATTTTTTTTCCAATTTTACCCCCCTTTTCACTAACCTGGTACCGCCTATGGCAAAAAATATGATTTGTAACTGTTTTGCCTAATGTCACAATCACATACCATTTCATTTCTTTAAAAAAAAAACATAAAAAAATGGTTTTATTACGCATTTACTTCACCCCCATATTGAATGACCTGCAAACGCCTATGATTTTTGAATTTTCAAACGCCACTGTCATATATCCATTTCCAATTCAATCTCTATCGATTCCAATTGGTTGTGTTAAAATCGGTCTATAAACATGAAAGCTATGTTGGATCAAAAATACCACTAAAATATGTGGTTTTTGCCCCCTGTTGCCCCCCCCCCCCCCCCCCCCCCTATCAAAAATTTAGATTTTTTATTATTTAGAAATGTAGATCGTGTTGAGGGGAACCCAACGCCGTTTCATTTTTGAAAATCGGACGGGTAGATCTCGAGATCTCCGGGGGGCGGAATCCGCCCCCCTCCCCCCCCCCCCCCCCTGTTACAAATAGGGGTAGCCAGGAGCCTGTTACAAATAGGGTTAAGCTGAAACATACAAATTCTCATGACATGCAGCATCCTGGTTCTTACCGCATTCCTCTATGATGCTTGATTTGGAAGTTAACAGGGAAGGGGATACTTTTAGGACCTCCCCCCCCCCCCCGTAGGGCGAAGGTGAGAAAAGGTCCCCGTAGGGCGAGGGTTACAAGTATATTATGTCTGTGATATGCAAATGTTCTTTGTCACTGCCACTGTGCTATCCACAAGGATGAGCATACGAGTATGTGTAATGCTAACTGATGTATTTGTATCATGTGCTTGTTGTGGTGCACACACATTTAAGTCAACTTTGCATTTTGTAGCCCGGGACAGATCAAAGAAAAGTCACGCGGAAGCTATAGCAATGACCATGTCTGGGAGTAGAACACAACATATTATACCATTATAATCGAGATACAGAGTATCTCAACTGCTACAACGTGTCTAGATTTACCCAAAAATGGCATGTGGACAAAAATCCTTGGATCTCATTATCAGGAAAACGATCAAAGCCAGCATTTTCTTCTAACCGGGTGTCATGGAGGGGGGGGGGTGCAAAAACCATTCAAGAACGCCAGTGGGGCAACTCCATGAGCGCTGTAGCTATTTAGCGAGCGAGCGCTGATCATATTAGTATGAGCGTCGGTCTGGCCGCCGAACATTTTGAGTTCTATACTGACAATCGGTCCGCAGCGCGCTGTCTCCTGCCGGCTGCCAGCCATGTTGTGCGGGTCGCCTACCTGACGCGGCGCCGCGAGGTGACCGCCCGCATCGGCCAATGAGGGAGCGCCGCGTGACATGACCTGCCGGGCGGACACCGGTCCAGCCGGACCCCAGGCCGGAGTGACGATGGGCGTTCCGACAGACAGTGTTCAAAATACCGTGAGTTGGCGGAGGAGTGGAACGCAGTGCAGCATGTGTGCGCGGCTGTCCGGCATGGCGGTGTTCTAGCGAGTGTTTGCTTCTGCTGAGTGTGCAATATAGTTGTGCGTTGGTGACGAATGAACATTTGCAGCCGTATACAAGACTAGTGAAGTCAAAATTAGCGAAGGAATAAGATGGTGATGGATAGGAGGATGTTAGACGTCACTGACATCTGCACATCACGACAACTGACACGTCAACTGAACTAGTCATAGGTGTCCATTTATATACTTCTGGGGTAGCCCTCGCCCCCCCCCCCCCAATGTTGAGTTCAGCCCCCCAATGGTACCCGCTCGGCCCCCCAATATTTTTGGCCGCTGGCGGATTCAAGAGGGGGCAAAGCGGCCAAGCCTCCCAAAACGCCTGAAATGGGCAACACATTGACACGTTTCCTATTTCAAAAGAAAGTCTACGCAGCTTGTACTGAGACAAGTTTGTTTTAAATCACTTCTTTATGTATAAATATGCGAAATCCGGTGAATTTTTAACATATATGCAATGTTTGATTGTTAGGGCATTTTTCAGAAGAAATAGTTTTTTAATTGATTTCTTTTAACCCTATTTGTAACAGGCTCCTGGCTACCCCTATTTGTAACAGGGGGGGGGGGCGATTCCGCCCCCCCCCCCCGGAGATCTCGAGATCTACCCGTCCAATTTTCAAAAATGAAACGGTGTTTGGTTCCCCTCAACACGATCTACATTTCTAAATAGTAAAAATATACATTTGGGATAGGGGGGCAACAGGGGGGCAAAAACTACAAATTTTAGTGGTATTTTTGATCCAACATAGCTTTCATGTTTATCGACCGATTTTAACACAACCAATAGGAGTCGATAGAGATTGAATTGGAAATTGATATATGACGGTGACGTTTGAAAATTCAAAAATAATAGGCGTGTGCAGGTCACTAAATTTGGGGGTGAAGTATACGGGTAATAAAACCATTTTTTAATGTTGTTTTTTGATAAATGAAATGGTATGTGATTGAGACATTAGACAAAACAGTTATAAGTAATATTTTTGCCATAGGCGGTACCAGGTTAGTGAAAAGGGGGGTAAAATTGGGAAAAAATATTAACCGCAGACAAGTTGCTACCCAGCACTATAAATATGTTACTGATCGTAGATAGTTCCTTTTTGCATGTTGTACTTCATCATAGGCGTATCCAGGATCCAAACTGGGGCGGCGCAAGACCTTTTGATAAGTATATTATCCGCTATTATGATACTAACTAGTCAACACTGACTATTTCACTTGCAACTTCAATTAACATTGCTTACCCCCCTTTTTGCCCTACCTGGACTCGCCTATTATCTTATAATCGTTCGTAGAGTAGCCTGTGGTGCGTGTTTCATCCGAAAACTGCAGTATGTTATGTAATTGTACGCCCATGCCTCTTAGTTTCCTTGCAATAATATGACCCCCTTTCTTCCATTCCTGAGCGCGCCTCTGCAAAAAATGGCTTTATTCCCTTTTCTGGCCTCATATGTGCATATATCATTATAAGCTAAACGTCTATTGCGCCGTTATCGCTGGCATATCGTCATCACCATGCCAGTCACCCCCCTTTTCATGTTCCTGAACACGCCCCTGAAACTCTATATGTAATAAATTATGCAAATAATGGAAGCAGAAGCTATCTTTTACATCTTGATAGCTATAAATGACCCTTACATTGCTCTATTGGCTTCCCGCCAAGCATTGAATACTTCCTGGACCCCCCCCCCCTTTCAAGCCCCTGAAACCGCCTCTGCCATGCAATTTTTATGATATTTCATTAACATCAACTAATTTACACTTGTTGCAATCACCGTAAACCGATGTAACTCCTTCATACTTGAGGCAGTTAGGAGGAAACCGTGGAAGATCGCATTTCCGTATTATCGCCAAATGTCGCCTCCGAACCCACCCAAAACTGTGCCCTGGAACCGCCTCTGTTCAGGTTAAGAACTCAAAATTTTGACTCCAAATGCGGAGTTCAATTATATGAAAAGTCCCAAAATTGCATGGGCCTGCTCCCAGCCGTTCTGGAGATATCTGGGAAAAACATGAGGGGGGGGGGGCGGAATCCGCCCCCCCCCCCCCCTGTTACAAATAGGGTTAAATGTTTTTAGGGGTAAAAAAAACAAAGTTTTCAGAAATGCGAGAATCCCTTTTGTAGCCCTTGCCATTTGCGTTTTCTGACGTATTTTAATTACATTTTGCTCAAAATATAGACTTTGTATGTGTATGATCTCTTAAAGTTTAGCTGATTTTTTTTCTTCGCCAAACTCGTGTGTAGTGACGTCACTAAATTCGTTATATCTCTATTTTTTCTCTACAAAATTGCTTCATTTATGCACAAAAGACGTAAAAATGGTGTAGGAGAAGGTACCCAAAGTTTCACCTTGATATCGCTATTGGTTTTTGTGCCATTGCGAAAATTCGTCAGGGGGAGATATTTCCCCCCCCCCAGTCAATGAAAAGTTAACATTGCCGTTTTACTAAGTACGGGCTAGAAGTAAGGACTCGGGCCTTTTGGCGAATGCAGACCGCCCAAAACGTTGGTTTGAGAGGCCGTCCGACAGAATTCCAAAACTCATGAGATTTCGTCTGTTTTTGCATTATCATTTGATTACAAATACTGTCCTTTGTACAAGTTTCCTATAATGTATTCAAAATGTATTCGTTCGGCCACTGGCGGATCCAGGGGAGGAGGGCATCAGGGAAAATGCCCCCCCCCCCTTCCCCCCACATGAATCGGGGGGGGGGGGGGAGCAGGGACTCGTCTAACATGTCAACTACGGGAAAAACTCCCTCCAATCACGGCTCCTGCCCCCCCCCCCCCCTCCTCCCCTAGGCGAGGCAAAAAACGGCCACTGGGGCCTAGTTAAAGGGACATTCCCACCTTAACACTAGTTTTGAGTTGAGATAGCTAAGTTAGTGGCCATAGAGCGAAACTTAGGGGGGTAACATTGAAAACAAACACAGTTATCTGGTCTAAGAGAAATTCAATTGTGATTTTAAAATTTGGGCCTTAGTAAGGCCCACCCTTATATGGAGTTTTGTACCGATGACGTCAGCTCTCGTTATGGCCGGGTGTACTTGTTTAGAAAGAAACTTTGATTTTCTATGATCGCGAATCGCGATGTTTGATTGTTGATTGATGTGTTACGCCGTGCCATCAACATTTGACCAGTTTTAATCTTTTTAAGTCAATAATTTCCATTTAAGAGCAATCAGGTATGCATCGAATGCCCTATGTTGTGTGTGGCGAATCAAATATTTCTACTACGGTGTACAGGTGAGCATGGGTGGAGCTTCCCAGAAAACGTTGGTGGGGCAAAATGCCATATTGGCCGGATGTTTTACATTATTGAGGTGAAAAATTGCCATATTGCCAGGCAATTTTTTTGACCCTGAATTTTTTAAAGGTTTCCTGGAAAAAATTGCCAGGAAACCTTCAAATCTGACAAAAGTTGGTGGGGCAGTGGCCACACCATGTGAATAGGAAACTTGAACTCCATCTGTGCAGGTGAGTCGTCATGCTATTTACATACACACATACAGTTTATTAGGTCCCTCCATTTCATGGGTTTTATGGTGACCACGTCGTATACATATACAAAAACATACATCGGAGTAGATTAAAATCAGATTAAAAAAAAACTATAATAAAAAACTTTGCAAATAGAGGCATCTCGCGATTTAGACACTGCTACACTCACGACGAATCGTTCCAGTGCTTGCTGGCGCGACACAAAAACCCGCGTCGGGCAAACTCAGTTCGCACGCGAGGCAGACGCAGCTGCCCTCGCTCGGTTGCACGCGTGCTGCGGACTGACACGTCAGAGCTGAGCAGCAACCTTTTCCGTAGAATTTGTGGTGCATTGTCCGAGGTAAGTAGGCTACGGACCATGGCTACATCGCTGACACGTACCATATCATCGACACATTTCCACTCCAGCTCGCTCAGTACAGGAGTAATGTGAGCTCTTCGGTCAAGGCCAGAAACGATACGCGCGCCGAAGTTGATCACTTTCTGAATGCGCTTTTTCTGAGAGATGCAGCAGCTACCCCACACACTGATACAATAGCGGATATGTGGAAAAACCAATGCTTCGATAAGTATACGTTTTGTGTCTTTCGGTAGTCTGTTTCGCATCCTGGCTAGGCTGACAAGTATCATGTTGCAGCGCCGAACGACAGACGTGACGTGCGAATCCCACGTAAGGTGAGGGTCGATTGTGATTCCCAGGACCTTGACGCTTGGTGACGGAAAAATTTCATCACTACCGAAATGGACTGAGAAACTGGTGTTCGTTTTTTGACGTTGAGACTTCAAAATTATCATTTCAGTTTTGGATGGGTTAATTTTGAGTCTGTTCTGAGTAAACCACTGTACAGTTACCGAGAGGTCACTTTCAACTCTTTCTTTGATAGCCAGGAAGTTTTGTGGAGTGTCAGCGTCAAGGAACTGGACATCATCAGCGTACATGACGACTTTCACATGTGACAGATGTTGAGCCAGGTCATTCGTGAATATGAGGTACAAGATGGGCCCTAAAATCGAGCCCTGGATCACGCCGTGTGTCACACTCACTGGACACGACCCGATAGCCTGGCTACGTCCCCTCAACCAATCAGCAAACCAGTCCGGCTGAATCCCGTACCAGCCCAGCTTGTCCAAGAGGCGGCCATGCTCGACGCTGTCGAATGCCTTCGAAGTATCAGCCGTCACGAGTGACGTCACGAGGCCCTTGTCAATGTTGTCAGTGACATACGTGATTGCGTCGAGCACAGCCGCCCCCGCGGACATGCCGGGCCGGAAACCATACTGCTGCGGGCAGAGCAGAGCATTGCAGTCCAGATAGGTCATCAGCTGCGAACACACCACGCGCTCACACAATTTGGCCACAACGGGGATGATTGAAATCGGCCGATAGTTGCCTGGGTCACGCCGGTCGCCCTTCTTGTACAGCGGGATAACGACGGCAGACTTCCACTGACCAGGCATGTCGCATTTTGCTACGCACGAGTTAATTAAGTGCAGCAGATGGGGGCCCACACGGCGAACGTCTTCCTTAGCATATCAACAGTTATGCCGTCTGGGCCACACGCACGGGACGAGCTCATCCGCTGCAGTGCGGCTGACAGTTCTGGCAGCTGGGCAGGCCGCGGCGAGAACGCGTCGCTGCAGACGCGCGGCGGGCGCGGCGGCAGCGGCTCCCCGGTGTCGGCGGCCGCCAGCGACCTCGCCACGTCTCCTCCAACCGACGCGAAGAAGTTGTTGAGCCGGTCAGTCCAGCCCAGGTCGTGCAGGTTCGATGCAGTACTGGTCCTGGGCGCCGTTTTTCCCGACGATACCAGAAATTGACGGATGTCACGCCATGTTCTCGATCTTGAGTTCCTGAATGAAGTCTGGAAATATGAAGCGCACGCCCGGTTGAGTACCATCTTGACAGCATTTCGGCGTAAACGAAACTCCGTCTCGGCGGCGTCGCAAGGTGTCAGCTGGCGGTCAATGCGCGCCTGGTCACGCGCAGCCATCGCCTCTCTGACTTCATCATCCTGCAGCCACGGGTACGGCCTGTGCTTTAGCTTGATGGTACGCACTGGCATATGGGCATCAATAATCGGGCTCCATGTTTGCAGGAAGCAGCTCCACTTTTCGGGCGTGGAGCTGGCGTCGTACAGGGATGACCAGTCCATGCCATTATTTTAAGATTGAAAAGAAGGTTTTGACACATTAAAAAAATAAAAGGAGGAAATTGTACTTTTCTGTTACCCTGAGGAGGATTTCAAAACACATTTCACCAAATAAAAGTTGCTTATATTGTATATAAAATGCTGAAACATGCCAATTTTCTGCATTTTTTTCTCTTCACATTTGGCAGGGCTATGCCCACAGGTATTCCACTGCAACTGTATCCGCCAGTGGTGTTCTATCAATATGTTTGCTAGTGATGATGTTCATTGTTCAGTGAGCAAAATTATAAATTATGGAAATGTAAGGTTCTTTGACCAAAAATGATACAGGTAGGTAATCTTCGACTAAGGCAGGTACCTGTCAGTGCGCCGTGTAATTCACAGTATGGCAGCATATGGTAACATTTTAAAAGCAGCTGCATTGTGCACCACTGCAAAGTTTCCATATTTCTGCTGAAGAAGCCGTTAAACCTAACCAGGGTGTGTCGGGAAACAATTATAATAACATAATCAAACCTGACCTAACCTTTACAGCAATAACGGTTGCAGGGACCAACATTTGAACAATCCGCTCACTGCGCTGCAGTCCTACTGGGATCTGTTGCCCCAGACCCCCAGACCATCTTGTAGACAAAACCTAACCCTACAGCGATAATAAGTTGTCCGATGTATTAATGCAACCTAACCTAACCTAACCTATTTATAATAATACAAGCTTCATCAGAAGACATGGAAATGCTGCCCTGGTGCACAATGCCTCTGTTTTTGCTGATGTTACCATGTGATGCTGTGACGTCATACTGTACATAACATGGTGCACTGACAGAAAGTGTGTTACCCTGTGTCTTACCCCATGTGACATGCCGCTGCATCAGCTGACCCCGTGTGACCTGTCACTGTGTATGTGTCTGACCCCGTGTGACCTGCCACTGTCTGACCCTGTGTGACCTACCACTGTGTCTGAACCTGTGTGACCTGCCATTGCGTCTTACCCCGTGTGACCTGCCACTGTATCTGACCCTGTGTGAACTGCCACTGTGTCTGACCCTGTGTGACCTGACACTGTGTCTGACCCTGTGACTTGCCATTGCGTCTTACCCCGTGTGACCTGCCACTGTGTCTGATCCTGTGTGACCTGCCACTGTGTCTGATCCTGTGTGACCTGCCACTGCGTCTGACCCTGTGTGACCTGTCACTGTGTCTGACCCTGTGTGACCTACCACTGTGTCTGACCCTGTGTGACCTGCCACTATCTGACACTGTGTGACCTGCCACTGTCTGACCCTGTGTGACCTACCACTGTGTCTGACCCTGTGTGACCTGCCACTGCGTCTTACCCAGTGTGACCTGCTGCTGTGTCTGACCAGTGTGACCTGCCGCTGTGTCTGACCCGTGCGACCTGCTGCTGTGTCTGACCCGTGCGACCTGCTGCTGTGTCTGACCCATGTGACGTGCCGCTGTGTCTGACCTGTGTGACCTGCCGTGTATGACCTGTGTGACCTGTTGCTGTGTCTGACCCGTGTGACCTGCTGCTGTGTCTGACCCCTGTGACCTGCTGCTGTGTCTGACCCTGGTTGTTGTACGCTGGTTTTTGTACTGTATGTTGGTGTGGTCGTGTCATGACCCGAGCCCCCCCCCCCCCCCCATGAGCTGACCGCCCATCTACCCACAGGCAGTGAAGAAGCGTCTGCCCCAGTCCGAGTCGGACCCGAGCTCAGCGGCCAAGCGTCCCTCGGAGGAGGCAGGCAGAGCTGGCCAGCTGACCGAGCGCAACAAGGTGGCCGCCCGCTTCCGGCCGACCTATTTCCCTTCCCTTCACCTGCGTTTTTGCCTGAAGCAGATCGTTCTCATTTAAATAATCTGGATGGCTGTGTTGTACGGTACTTTTTTATTTTGCTCGGTAAAGGCTGAATAGGGACACTGTCGTGTGGTTTTGGTAACCAAAGGATGCATTTTGTCGCATTATTCGTGAAGGAAGCACATTTCGGTTTGATAATAGTTGATCAGGTTGTTGCATCTGGCTAGTCAAGGGTGGGCACAATGTCGTGTATGATACTGTTAACTGTTTCCTGCACTGCGATACGAAAATAAATGTAGAAAGCATTACACTGTCTGCGAAATAAAATCATCAAGAATAGAAATCGAAATATCAAACGGAAGATTTCGTGATCAGTGTCCTAAGTATGCTGTATGGTCTGTATTCTGTACACAAATTTTCAGCGAAATCGAGATACACGGCGGACCTTCGTATGTATGACCGTCCGTATTTCGTAAGATACGAAAATCCAAGACCAAAAACATTGGATTCGTGATCAGCGCATCGGATATGGTTTGTGGACCAATTTTCAGCGAAATCGAGATACCCGGCGGACCTACGTATGCATAGGCGTAGGAACGGGGGGGGGCAGCCGCCCCCCAACATTTTGGATTTCACCATTACGCATATGGGCGTTGCATGGAAAGAATCGACTTCAGAATGCCTCCGGACCCCCCCCCCCCCCCCCCCCCTCCCCCTCCCAACTTGAACATAGTTCCTACGTCCCTGTTCGTATGTATGTTCGTATGTATGTATGACCGTCCGTATTTCGTAAGGTACGAAACAATCCCAGATCAAAAACATTGGATTCGTGATCAGCGTATCGGACATGGTCAGTGTATCGATTTTCAGCGAAATCGAGACGCCTCAAATATCAAACTACATTTTGAATAAA
The DNA here is from genome assembly GCA_036785665.1 of Chirona hameri. Lineage (NCBI taxonomy): Eukaryota > Metazoa > Arthropoda > Thecostraca > Balanomorpha > Balanidae > Chirona > Chirona hameri. The sequence goes on along the minus strand of JAXIVJ010006100.1, from coordinate 54,603 downwards.
TCTGCTCCTAGTTTGACGGTGGTGTACGAAGACGCATACGTTTCAATGGTTGGTTTGTTTTGTATTCAAAGCGCCAGAATTGTCTCGAAAAAAATGTGCCATACTTTGGCAGCATAAAGGATTTCTATATAGCTCTCTAGAGCTCAATATGACGTCATCATACCAAATTTAAACAACTTAATTTTTATCAAGTTAAGTGTCGTTTTCGAGAAAAAACATATCACCATCGTTTTCAGCAGCACTTACTTCCTATTTTCGGGTACAACCGGCGTATATTTGACAACTTTCAGAAAGGTGGCAATGTCCCTTTAAGGTGGCCGTCCACTGCGCACACACGTCTAACGACCTAACGGCCGAATTTCAGGACGCGCCGACGACGCGCCGACTACGCGCCGACTACGCGCGTAGTACCGGCCTAACGACCGAATTATGCACCGAATGTGAGACGCCATGTTTGACCAAAAGTGCATTAAAATGCGCAAGTTTTAGGTATTACTGAAGTTAAAAACGTTTTAGGTTAATTATTTATGCGTACCACGGAAATGTTAGTAATATTTAACACTAAAGCACGTGCAATAAGGCGAATACAAATTATAAATGCTTCAAAGCTTTTAAGTTATTGAGCCGGCACTAAGGTCACGTAAATAAGCAGAAATATAAACAAACCATTCAACGTTCTGTAAATTGGAGTATTAGGAGAAATAGGCGTGTACATTTGTGTTGCTGTGGCCACATGTTTTGAATAATTTCAGCAAAAATAAAGTAGCGTTCTACTACGGAGAAGACAGCTTCCGAAGATTATCGCCATAAATAACATTGTTGTTCACTACAATACAAAGTTTGAAGCCCTGGGAACACCAATGCTATGGTAGGGTTGTGAAATTTACCTACTTCACAGCGCGAAATGATGTACTTCTCGTAAAATTTGCGATAAGATCTTCCAGGTGCAGCGTGCAGGCAAGCTTTCTTCACGCCTAACGACCGAAAAGTTCAGCATTTCCAACTTCTGCGCGCCTACTCAGCGCCGAATGACGCGCCGACAACGCGCCGAAAAAGTCAGCTGAACACGCCTAATCGCGCATTCGGTCGTTAGGCGACAAGTCAGCGCGCTTCCCATAGGCCCCCATGTTAAATTTAGCCGTTAGGCGATTAGGCGAGTGCAGTGGACGGCGACCTTTAAACAGGTGATAATTGTTGGCGAGATGCACAGTTTAACTGTTCTGTGCAATTTATAGGCCAGGGATGTAAGATCCTATTCAGTTGAGATGGATTCAACATTTGGAAATCCAATGAAAATTGACAAAGTTATGGCGAATAATATTTATAGCTCATGAATACATGATGCGTTTCGGTGGCGGCCGGTCCAAATAGCGAACACGTTGTTCTATTAACCTGGCGAAAACGAACTGCGGTAGGAATACTGTTTCCGCCTGCGGTCTCTCTTGTAGATTTGTGAATACACATGCAACTGGCCTGTGATTGAGACATGTATTGTACATGTATTCTATACGTTGAGCATGGTTTCTGTAAGAAACAAACAAAACAATATTAAACAAGCATGAAGAAGAACCTTCACGTGGCGACAAATTCATAACATCAATTATAAATCTTTCAGGAGATAGGCATGGACACCGGTCCTCCCAGGCGCCTCTTGCTTACCACGGTAGACAGAGATGTTAGTGTAGAGACGCAGGTCGCGGAGGGAGTGGTTGTCACAGACCTACAAGGAGAGAACCAGCTGCGTCTGCCCCCACTCTTCACTTTGGAGAACATCCCAGTCGCTGAGAGCGACTTCCCATCCGTGTCAGAGTTGAGCAAGTGGGAACACTTAAGGGAGTTGCCTCTGCCAAGGCTGAATAGCAGTCACGTGGGACTCTTGCTGGGTTCTAACGCTTCCTGGCGATGGAGCCTCTTGAAGTCGTACCAAGCAGGGCGGGGAGTCCGTATGCAGTGCGGACCAGGTACGGCTGGACGCTAGGAGGGCTGAGAAGTGATCCACGGGTTCCCCCTGCGGGCGTGAAGGTCTGCAGAACGTCGCTGAAGAGTGATGAGGAGCTAGAGCGTATGTTTACACAGCTGTACAACGCAGAGTACGAAGAGAACCTGAACTCTACGAAGAGAGGAGCATCTGTAGAAGACCGAGAATGGCAGAAGAAGGTGGACGCGTCGATCCACTCCGAAGAAGGACACTACGTGATCGGACTGCCTCTCGCAGCCGACGAGCTGAAGCTCCCCAACAACAGAGTCCTAGCAGAGAAAGGACTACATGCGCTGAGAAACAAGTTCGAGCGAAACAAGAAGTTCGCTGAAGAATACAGGAGCAACATGAAGGACATGATCGACAAGGGCTACGCCGAGCCAATACCCCCAGACAGTCTCCAACGAGATGATGGCAGCGTATGGTACCTGCCACATCATGGTGTCGTTCATGCTCGCAAACCTGGAAAGGTTCGTGTGGTCTTTGATTGTGCTGCAAGGTACAGGGGTGTGTGTCTGAATGACTTCCTGTTACAAGGCCCAGATCAAACCAACTCGTTGATGGACGTCCTGATGCGGTTCCGGATGGAGAACGTCGCCTTCATTGCGGACATCCAGAGCATGTTCAACCAGGTGCGAGTACCGGACTCCGACCGAGACGTGCTAAGGTTCCTGTGGTGGGAAGAAGGTGATCCTGATAACAATGTCGTGCAGTATAGAATGACTGTTCACCTGTTCGGTGCAAGTTCGTCCCCGAGTGTTGCATGCTACGCCCTCAGGAAGACGGCAAGTGACAACGAAGACGCGTTCTCTCCAAAAGCCATCTCTACCCTTAGAAGCAACTTCTACTTAGATGACGTCTTGAAGTCTTCTCCGACAGAAGAAAATGCGGTGCATCTGGCTCAAGAACTGAAAGAGCTCTGCCAGAAAGGAGGCTTCAATCTCACGAAGTTTGCTAGCAACAGTCCAACTGTAGCTTCATCGTTCCAGGCTGAGGACAGATCGAAGGAGTTGAAGCAGTGGGCTGGCCCTGGTGGGCAGCTCCCTGAAGAGCGGGCACTCGGAGTGATCTGGCAAGTTGAGACAGACAGTCTGAAGATCGCAGTGGATCTGGAAAACCTCAACTCAAAACCATTGACCAGAAGAGGACTGCTATCAGCAGTGAGCAGTCTTTACGATCCATTGGGAATCATCGCGCCTACCGTGTTCGCAGGTCGGCTCATCCTGCAAGAGCTATGCAGACAGCAGCTCCGATGGGATGACGACTTATCTGAGCGTCAGCGACGAGAATGGATGGCGTGGCTGTCCATTGTTGCAGCAACAGACTCGGTGTCGGTGCAGAGAAACATCAAACCAGTAGACTTCGGTGATGTAGTTCAGCATCAGATTCATCACTTCGCAGATGCGAGCGAGAGAGGATACGGGACAGTATCGTTCGTGAGGATAGTGAACTCCCGTGGAGATGTTCACTGTTCATTCCTGAAGGGAAAGTCACACCTGGCACCTCTGAAGACGGTGACGATCCCGCGCCTCGAGTTGATGGCAGCCGTGACGGCGGTAAGTGTGAGTTCGATGATCACGGACGCTGTGAAGTTTGTGACCTCGGAACCTGTTGTCACTGAAGAGGTGTTCTGGACAGACAGCACCACGGTGCTGCGATACATCGAGAACAAAAGGACAAGATTTCATACTTTCGTAGCCAACAGGTTGGGTATCATCCACGATAGCACAACTCCTGAACAGTGGAGATACGTTCCGAGCGAGCAAAACCCTGCGGACGACGTGACCAGAGGAGTACAGAGCTGCAGATGGCTGAAGGGTCCGTCCTTTCTGTGGCAGGAAGAAGACAGGTGGCCTCAGAGTCCCGAAGCTCTTCGGGAAGTGAATGAGAGTGATCCGGAAGTCAAGGTGTCTCCGACAGTCCTGATGGTAGAGATGGAGGAAGCAGTAAGCCCGATACAGAAGCTGATCGAATACTACCCCACATGGAAACGTCTCATCAGAGCAGTTGCTTGGATCCGTCGCGTGACCCAGAAGCTGAAGGACAGGGTTCAAGGCTGCAGCTCAACGTCATCATCCGGACTCAGGATGAAGGACCTGGAACACGCGGAGAAATGTGTGATGAGATACACACAGGAGAACAGTTTTCCTCAGGAATGGAAGGACTTGCAAGCCGGTAAAGAAGTGCGAACGTCAAGTGTGCTGGCTCGTCTAGACCCCTTTGTTGAGGACGGCCTCTTGAGAGTTCGCGGTCGCCTGGGCAACTCGGCTTTGAGCCGGGATTCCAAGTATCCGCTCATTCTCCCGAGCAAGGGGACTGTTGTTGACCTGCTTGTTGCAGATGTGCACCAGAGAGCGGGACATGAAGGCCGACAGCACGTCATGTGCAGTCTTCGACTGAAGTACTGGGTGGTGAAGGCGAACTCTGCAGTCAGACGGTGTCTGCACCGCTGCTACAGCTGTCGACGGCGGTTGCGACCTCCGGAGAATCAGAAGATGGCGGACCTGCCTTCGGATCGAGTTGAACCGGTCGAACAGCCGTTCGCTCGAAGTGAGGTCGACTATTTTGGACCGTTCTATGTCACGCAAGGGAGAAGCCAAGTGAAGCGATATGGCGTGATCTTTACTTGTCTATCAATGAGAGCGATACATATCGAGGTAGCAGAGGATTTATCGTCCGATTCCTTTGTTTGCGCCCTTCGGAGATTCGTCGCGCGACGGAGATGTGTGCGGCTATTGAGGTCGGACAGAGGGACAAACTTCGTTGGAGCAAACAAAGAACTACGTGAAGAAATGAAGAAGATGGCAAACAGCGAGGAGCTATTGCACAGGACGATGCTGAACAGTGGTGTGCAATGGGAATTCAATACTGCGGCTGCCTCGCACCATGGGGCGCATGGGAACGACTCATTCGATCCATCAGGAGAATACTAGACGCCCTGATGAACTCGCAGACCTTGAAAGATGAGACGCTGAGAACTTTCTTATGTGAAGTAGAAGCCATCCTGAACAACAGACCGTTGATCCCTGTGTCGTCCGATTCCCGAGATGCTGAGCCACTGACACCAAACCACCCCCTGCTCCTGAACAGTGTCGTGATGCCGTTTGGCCTGGTAGGCGATGCCGACGGCTCAGCTAGAAAGAGGTGGAAGCAGGCTAGGTATTTAGCGAATGAGTTCTGGAGGCAATGGCGGTTGGAATATGTCTCTCTGTTACAGGAAAGACCACACGTGATGACCAGAAAGCGAGCGAACCTGTCGATAGACGACACGGTTCTGGTCGTAGATAGTTATGTGCCCCGTGGTCAGTGGCCGCTGAGTCGAGTTGTAGGAGTTAAGGCGGGCGCAGACGGGTTAGTCCGTTCGGTAGATGTGAGCACAAGAGGTGTAGTGCTCCAGCGTCCTATCACCAAACTGGTGAAGCTGTACAGTGGAGATTAAGGTTGTGAGCTGGGACGTAGGTTGAAACCAGCGTTTCCCCAGAGGTTTCAAAGATCTTTCAGTTGTGTTGTCTAGTTATAAGGCTGGCGTTCATGTGCTAGGTTATGGTTCGTACCTGGTAATGTTATGTTGTGGATAGACTTAGTGTGCACTTAGTGTATCGCGCCGCAGTGGTTTTGAAGTGCGGTGCCTTCAACGGGGAGGGTGTAGCGGCGCCAATGTATATGTCCGAACTGGCGCCAGGGCGATCGGGGCGCTTACGTGTGTGTGTGTGTTCTGTTTATGAACGATTAGTTGCAGGCGGTGCCACTAGATGGCTAGGACTCGCCGGCCGCCGCCGATACGGCGGCTGAGCGGAGTGAACCCTCGGCCGAATATTGGACTGGTCCAGTGGTGACCATTTTCTCGATGAGTACGCGTACCTAAGTCCGAGTGCTGGTACTTGTAGAAGTTTGGAAGTGTTTTCTTATATGTACGTGTCGAGACGCTTATTCTGTTAGCGAAATTAGTAGTGTTATTGTCATAAAAGATGTTTTGATATTTAGAAGTCAGTTACGCGTTAACTAATGTGTTCAGTACTTGTTCAAACTAGTGGCGGGCGTCAGCCATTTTTGCCATTTCACGGATTTGAGGCGACGAGATTGGAGGTTGACGTTTTCTGCCTGCCTTGTGGTGCAACAGTCGGTGAGGCTGGGTATTTATGATATGTTTGATGAAATATGCCTTTATTATTTATATCAAACTTTTCACTACTGAGTTTATGTTGTTTCACTATCGTTTGATTTCTAATTGATGTTATGAATTTGTCGCCACGTGAAGGTTCTTCTTCATGCTTGTTTAATATTGTTTTGTTTGTTTCTTACAGAAACCATGCTCAACGTATAGAATACATGTACAATACATGTCTCAATCACAGGCCAGTTGCATGTGTATTCACAAATCTACAAGAGAGACCGCAGGCGGAAACAGTATTCCTACCGCAGTTCGTTTTCGCCAGGGTAATAGAACAACGTTTTCGCTATTTGGACCGGCCGCCACCGAAACGCATCATGTATTCATGAGCTATAAATGTTATTCGCCATAACTTTGTCCATTTTCATTGGCTTTCCAATTGAATATAATGTCCACACTCGTCTTGAAAAGACCCACCTTTTGATGGGTGGTTAGTATCGGTAGCTGCAATATTTGCTTACATCCACCTAGGCACGTAGCCAGGATTTTGTCCAGGGTGGGGGGGAGCGGCGCCTCGAAAGGGCCCCTTCCCGAGCGTTGAAAGGGCCCCTTCCCAAGCGTTGAAAGGCCACCCCCCCCCCCCCAAAAAAAAAACGCATGAAAAGGCACGTTACAAGGCTGGAAAATGAAGTATGGCAGGTATGGCATGGACCATACCAACGTTTAGGAGCTGGAGTTAGCAAACTGCCACATCAACTTTGGAATCAGCGACACGAATTTAGAATCAGCTATACCAACTTGGAATATTTTTTTAAGCTCAAGACCTGGAACTCTTAAACAAATTGCGCCGCGGAGCGGCGCGAAAATTTTGAGTATTATGCCCTGGGTTGCTTTCTCATCAATGCGTCGCATTGCGTATGGTGCGGAACTCTAAAATTGCTATATTGTGCGTTTAAAAGTGCGAGGAAAAGGTGCTAAAATGAACTATTTTGCCCAATAATATAGGAAAGTAGCAACATAACACATAAATGCGCCGAGAAACTGACCGATTTTTTCCTAAACCGCATATAATTGAATTTGTAGTTAAATTGCGCCGCGAAGCGGCGCGAAATTTTTGAATTTGATTCCATGTACAACTGTATTCTCACTGTTGAAAGGCCCAAGGTCCCTTCAGATCGTCTAGGGGCCCCTCTGACCTTTTCTACGCCCTTCCTACCTGTTCAGGGACTCATCTGTGATCCGCGAAGCGAAAAGACATGATGTGGAGTGGGTGATATATATATATATATAATACAAAGAGGGCTTACTCTACAGGAAAAAATAAAATCGGATCTTTCGGGTATATTGTAGCACCCTGACGAAGGGTGTTACAATATACGCGAAAGCTCCGCTTTTAATATTTTTATTGTGGAGTAAGTCCTCTTTGTATTTAATCTTCATCTGCGATCTCTATGTGCTTTGACACTTCCGGTCTCACCAGAGACTCCTCTAACCTTGCAAGAAGCCCCTCTTGTGTGTCAAGGGGCCCATTCGGCCTGTTCAGAGGTCCTTCCGACCTGGCCAGGGACTGCACTGGCTGCTTTGTCGCCCTGCCGACATGCTCAGGGGCAGGGGCGGCGGATTGCGGGGAGCAGGGTACCCAAAATCCCCCCCTCCCCCTCAAATGAAAATCCTGGGGAGGGGAAGGGTCATGTTGCCCCAGATTGAGCAGGCTAAAATCTGGGGGTGGGGGCAAAACTACCCTTTGCCCCCAGGATTTTCGACTGGGGGGAATTTTGGGTACCCTGCCCCCGCAATCCGCCGCCCCTGCTCAGGGGCTCCTCCGACCTGCCCAGAGGCGCCTCCAGTCTGGCTAGGAACTTACCCGGCATGTTCAAGGGGCCTTCCGGCCGGCCCAGGGACCCTTTCGGGCTAGCCAGGGGCCCCTCTGACTTGCCCAGGAGCCCCTCCGATCGGCCCAGCGACTCTTCTGGTCGGCCTGCGCTGGCTGCTTTGTCGCCCTTGCCGACATGCTCAAGGGGCCCTCCGACCTGCCCTGGAGCCCCTCCGTGCTGGCCAGGGGTCACTTCGGCATGGACAGGGGCCCTTCTTACCCGCCCAGGGGTCCTTTGGGTCTGATCAGGGGCCCTCCGATCTGCGCAGGGGCCCTTTTAACTTTCCAGGGGCCCTCTGGTCTCTCCAGGGGCCCTTTAACCTTCTAAAGGGCCCTTCCGAACTAGCAAGGGACTGCACTAGCTACTTTGTCGCCTTGCGACATGCTCCGAGGGCCCTCCGACCTGCCCTGGGGCGCCTCCGTGCTGGCTAGGGGCTCATTCGGCATGTTCAGGGGCCCATCTGACCCACCTAGGGGCCCTTTCGGTCTGGTCAGGGCCCCTCTGGCCTGCACAGGGGCCCTCTTAACTTCCCAGGGGCCCTCTGGTCTGTCCAGGGGCCCTCCAACCTGCTCAGGGGCCCTTATGACCTAGCAAAGGACTGCGCTGGCCGCTTTGTCGCCCTGTCGACATGCTCAGGGGCCTCTCAACCTGCCCAGGGGCCCCTCTGTGCTGGCTAGGGGCCCATTCGACGTGTTCAGGGGGCCCATTCGACGTGCTCAGGGGGCCCTCTGACCCGCCCAGGGGCCCTTTTGGTCTTGCCAGGGGCCCCTCTGACATGCACAGGGCTCATTTGAACGTCCAAGGGGCCCTCTTGTCTTTCAGAGAGGGCCCTGGTGGCCCTAAAGGGCCTCTGAAGTCCGCTAAACTCTCTAAAGACCACGCTTCGTGTAGTAAAGAGCCTATGATACCGCGCTTCGCGCGGTCTCGTCGGCCATTTTCGGCGCGCTGCGCGCGCCGAAAAGGGCCCTCCTGGCCTCTAGGGGGGGGGGGGGGGGGGGCACCCCCGCCGCCCTCCCCTTGGCTACGTGCCTGCATGCACCACATACCGATGAACACAAACACATTTGTGGGTAGGTATATCACATTTATGTATGCACATGAACATTATGGGTATGTGTTCACGCAACAAGGATAGGCTTTTGCCGGTATGACGTCACAACTCGTTTTGGTGACGCAAGATTATTGTGACGTCTTATGTATTAACCCTCGCCCTACGGGAGGCCTGACAGCCCCCCCCCCCCTCTGAGGTTTTTTAATAGCTTTTTACACGTGCGGCGCATCTTGCTGAAATTTTCGGCAGCTGAGTTTACAACAATTATACGTATGCTGTAAAAACTTAGTTGAAATTAATTAAGTGGTTTGGGAGATAATCATGTTTTGGTGACGTCATGTTGGTGGAAAAAAAGATAAAAATTTGAAAAATGGTACAAAACAGAGTTTTAAAGAAAATTGCAAACGCAATTCACCAAAGATACAAAATGGCATTCTCTTAAAAATGGCAATCTTGGATTTTCAAAAGTTTGGGATTTTGACCCCTAAAATAAAAATAAAACTGTTTTTGTTTTGGAAAAGTCCCCACAAAATCAACATGTTCAAAGATGTAAAAAAAAAGATTTCATGTGAGAGAACTGAGTATGGACAATACCCATACCAAAGTTCAAAGCAATATCTTCATTTTTGACTGAGTGATGGCTCTCTAAGTGTAAGAAACTGATGACGTCATTTTTTAATAACGTTTTTTGACTTTTTTGACAAGATACGAATAAATAATTACCTTTTCTGTATTTCTGAGCCAAAACTCGTCTAGAAACATTCCTTTTTATTTACATTTATCAATTTCTAATTTTTAGGTTTTCTGAAGAGCCAAATCGCTGTTCTGGACGTGGTAAATCCTAGGTCATTCACTTGACCTGGAAGGTCACCCGTTGACCTGAAACCTAAAAATCGCAAACTGTTAGATTCCTCTCGTGATGGGCAACATGCTGGTTCTTACCGCATTGCTCTAAGTTGCTTGTTTTGGAAGTTAACAGGGGTGGGCTTTCAGCCCCACCCCGTAGGGCGAAGGTGAAAAAAGCTTCCGTAAGGCGAGGGTTAAACGCCCCCCCCCCCCCCCAGTCAATGGCGGGTTAAAGGAAAATAATGACCTTTTCCTACAGAAATACAGTTAGCACTTGAAATGGACAGACGAAGCCAAAATATGGTGTAAATTCATCGTATTTTGCATATAAAGAATTCCTTCCGAGAGATATTTCAAGTTAAATTTGATAAGCGTTCCACACTTTTAACGACCGGTACTTGCAAGTACTTTTCGTTTTCCATCAAACTCGGGGATTTTCCCGTGTTGCTTTTTTACGCAATGGTGTGGAAAATATATTTTGCGTTCTGCTTGTTGTGATTATATGCCCGCCCAGCCTTTACAATTAACAACCATTGAAAAAAGGTAACCAAATTAGCAGTTAACTTGTGCACCCAATGGCGGCCTAGTTAGTAGTTGCGACCCTCATTTTTGTTTTTTAATTGGTTCGTTTATTTTCAGCATTAGGCGTTTTGTTTAGTTTTGTCTCTGTCTGTATATAACACTATGCGTTATATTATCATGAAAAAGAATAATTTGTTCAAAAAACAAAAAACAATAGCCGTTTTCACGAAGGATTATAACGCTGAAAAGTTTATGAAAGATTTTGAAAGTTTTCAAAACTACGCAACTTTTACATGTAATTTTGGCTAGAAATGTCACTCATAATTGTGTAATATGTTGGTAAGAATAAAATATTTTGACAAAATTGCGGTTTGGTGGTAATAAGTATTGATAGAATCTTCCTGAAACTTCCTGAATCTTCCTGAATCTTCCTGAAACTTTCAGGAAGATTCTATCAATACTTATCTTGCTTATTACCACAAAACCGTAATTTTGTCAACATATGTTATTCTTACCAACATATTACCAAATTATGAGGGACATTTCTAGCCAAAAATCGCATGTAAAAGTTGTGTTGTTTTTCAAAACTTTCAGAATCTTTCAGAAACTTTTCAGCGCAATGATCCTTCGTGAAAACGGCTAATACAAAAACTGGCAATTAAATCGGAAGCTCATCGATGCACATCGACGGGGATCTATTTAGTGTCGGCGATTTGTTTAGAAGTGCCCATTCAACAACGTTGAATAGATTGATACAAAAGCGCCAGATGTGTCGCTTCCTTATAGTGGAGAGAAAATACACATCACGAACTCCTTAAAAAGTATATGTACTTGCTTTTTAATTTGTCCAACCTTCCAACTTTGAATTAGATAATAATTGTATTCACTTCTTAAATTTAGATCACATCATTTTAATACCATAACGGTAGCCAAATAAATTATTTCTAACAAAACCAAAAGATCATTATTTCCCTTTAACCCTATTCCTTGCTGGAGCCTAAAATTATGTTAACCTGCGGGGGGAGATTCTGCTCCCTCCCCCAGAGATCTCGAGAACCGCTCGGTCGATTTTGATGGGGAAATCACCATTCGATTCATCATGACAAGATCTTTCTTTTTGGACCCCGAAATATTGTTTTGTTCAAACATGGGGGAGCAAGGTGGTAAAAAATACGAACATTTTTGGTGTTTTTTGAAAGGTCATTGCGGCCATGTGGGTTGACCGATTTGCATGCCTCAAACGTTTTTGAGCTTCAAATGTACTGGTCTTCAATATATCAAAAGACAAAAACCGAAATAAAATATCATAGGCGTATTCAGTGGATGTAAAATAGAGGATTTTCTGATAACAAATATGTGTTGTTCGTGATTGTTTGGGACGACATGAACGTCACATGTGGGTATTATATGTTGTAATTTGTTAAATGTAATATATTGCATTGCGCATAGGCGGATCCAGGAAAAGAACGTGAAGGCACCATGCGCGTAACGCTTTTTATCATCTTAATCATTTGAAGTTTGACCAAATTTGAAAGAAGGTATCGCCTCCCATTTTTTTGTTGTACCTGAGTGCCTCTCTGCCAAAAATATGTACAATCCCAGTATTTATTATGCATATTGCATTGAAATTGCTTCTGGCGCATTTATTGCACTGCAAACCACGAAGGAGGTATGCGCCGCAAAACCTCATTCGTAACACCGGCCCCAAAACAAGAGCTTGGCACCGCCTCTGCTGGACTTATTTTTTTCTCAAAATTTTGACAACACGCACCATTCAATTTTGGGAAAAGTCACAAAGTTTCAGGGCGCTAAGGCTAACGGTTTACAAGTGGTAAGTGAAAAACCACGGGGGGGGGGGCAAAATCTGCCCCCCCCCGCAGGAAATAGGGTTAAAGGGAAATATTCACCTTGTTGCACAAAATTGGAGTTATTACTTGAAATCGATAGACGAGACCAAGATATATTGTAAATTGATCACATTTTGCATCTAACAATTCCTACCGAGAGATATTGCAAGTCAACGGTGATAAGCGATCCACGCTTATAACGACCAGTACACTTGCAAGTACTTGGTAACGAATTTTGAATTCCGGGCTTGTCTCGTATTGTTATTTGACAAAATTGTATAGAAAATATGTCTGTTTCTGTTTATTTTGATAATGTGCCATAATATGCTTAACAATCTACAAACATTGAATAATAATATAAATAGGTAATCAAATTAACAGCTAATAAAGGGAATAGTCAACCTTGGATCTGGTATAAACCTTTCTGGTATAAATCAGCCATCTGGTATGGAAGACTCCATCTTGGTCTGTTATAAATCAATCTGGTATATACCAACCATCTGGTATAAACTATGTCGGGTCGTTCGAAAAACTGCTCTAGAGCCGTTCAGGTAGAGTTGTGGAATAAACGAACCGTGTATCATATGATTTTTATATCTAAGCTACAATTCTGCTATTTCAATTCAAAACTCCATGTAAAGAGGGCTATTCCCTTTAAACTAGATGGCTAGTTTATACCATAATGGTTTATACCAGATCCAAGGCCGACTATTCCATGTGATATGTATGTGTATGTGGTGGTTCTATGTATGTGGTTCTCTGACATATATTCCGGCTTTTTGCAGATCTTTCAAAAATTTCATTTTGTGGGAATTCCCCCCCCAAAAAAAAACGTGTTTGAAGTTTTTGGGGTTAAAAAACAAAATGTTCACATATCCGAGATATTCATGTTGTAGCCCTTCCCATTTGCTATCTTTTGACGTTCTTGGATTGGATTTTACTCGAAATATGGCATTTGTACGGTCTGTTACATTTTAGCTGATTTTGGTGTATAACTCGTGTGTAGTGACGTCACTAAATTTGCTATAACTCGAAAAATGTCGACGAAATTGTTTGTTTTTTCACAGAAGACTTACACGTGATTTAGAAGAAGGTACCCGAAGTTTCACGTTGATAGCGCTATTGGTTTGTGAGATATTACGCAAATTCATCAGGGGGGCATTAAACGCCCCCCCCCCCCTCTCCAGTCAATGGCGGGTTAACAACGCGGGCAGAGCCTGTGGCTAGCCGTTCATTGGCTTGTTGGATAGACCGGTATCAGCCTCCTGTACATAAACCATCTCAACGACGTTCCGTAAACTCAACCAAACAGCTGCTGCACCATTTACAGATAGCAGACGTACGGTTTCCATAAAACGTGGCTCGAACGAGCGCGGATTCCGGTGAATGCCCACTACGCTAGCGACTGCACTTCTTGTCCCCGAGAATGGTCTGTTCTCTCCATTTGGCCGCCTGCCAACTGGCATCCGCCGGCTGAGCACATAGATCTGCCGGTCCCGATGAGAGCGACTGCTGGGTGACTGACGAGAATGGTACGGGAAGGAAGAGGGCGAGTCGCGAGACGAGGCGGCGATTCATTTGACACAGAATAAGAATAGTTAAGCGGATGAAACGACTGTGAACAGCAGACCGCTTGGGACCGTAATTTTCGGCGATTACTAGGGCACTCAGTTTTGGGTCCAGGTATGCTTGACTGTCGTTCGGACCAATTTTCCTTTTGTGTCAGGCCTAGAGTTGAAAGAAACTGCGAACGTGAAAAAGGGAACCCAACTAATAATGTTTCGCAAATGTTATGGTAAATAATAATGTTATACCTAATATACCTAAGCACAGTGACAACGTCGCGGGGGAGCGCAGCTCTGTTGCTACATTTGTCGATACATCATCAGAAATTCGTTGTTTACTTTCTTTGTGTTTGCTATGCAAACCAAGCCACTGTGTCGCCCAAACCAGATGTCACAACGGCAATGCATTACTCACGGAGTTGCGATACCTCGGGGCCCCTATCGGCCGGTCCTCACAGAGACACCTCACAGAGTTGCCCCTATCGGCCGGTCGGAAGCATGAATCGACTCGTTCTCGCTGCAAAGTTGGCTGCCTGTGCCAGTCGGTGCATGTGCGGCGCGAATTCGGCCGGTGACCTTCGGACGGGAGGGAGGCGTGGAGGGGGGAGGGGGGAGTCGGGAGGGGAGGCGGGAGGGAGCGGGGCGGACAGCGGGCATAGGCCAGTGGCGGATCCAGGGGGAGGGCACGGGGTCATGAACCCCCCCCCTTGGGCCGTGAAGGGGCACCACCGTGCCGGGGGCACCAGGGGCACCACCGCCCCGGGGCACCACCAACACTCCAAAATAAAGAAAAAATAAAGAAAAAATGAAGCAAAAAATCCCAAATAAAGAAAAAAAAATCAACAAAAAATCCCAAGTAAAGCAAAAAATGCTGCGCCGCTACGCGACGCATATAATTTTCAATGTTCTTTGAACCAAGGGCACAACCGCGCCGGTGTACCAGGGGCACCACCACGCCGGTGCACCAATGCCACTACCGTGCCGGCGTATACCAGGGCCACGACGGCGCCGTTGTACCAAGGGCACCACTGTGCCGGTAGGCGGCACTGTGGGGCGAGGGGAGACACCGGGGCACCGTGGCTCCTTGAATCCAGGAGGGGAAATAATGGCCTGGTGCCGCCATGAAATCACCACCAAAAAAGCAATACGATACACTGCTATCGCATGCGTAAAATTTACTGCTAGTAAAAAAAGGCTACCCCTCCCCCCCCCCTCTGCTGGTCACGAACTCGACTACCCTCTTGGTCAATTATGCATCAGCCGTCTGGGGCCGCCCTTGACTGTACAAATGTTATATTTTAGCACCATCCACGGCACTTTAAATGATAGTAAGGATATGACTGATATTGCAAATACCTATAGCCAACGTTTTGTAAACTACAACAAACAAAAAACTGAAATAGGAGCACCCTCAAAATAAAGTGGACCAAATCCGTTGAGTTTTCATATTTGGGTATAGGTAGGGGCACCACTGCAATTGATGACCCCCCCCCCCTTAAAGATTTTCTGGATCCGCCCCTGGCATAGGCTGCCGAGTTCGCGAGCGGGACGACAGGGTAAACATATAACCGCAGAACTGCACACTGCCGGCCGGCCAGCGCAGCTGATAAAGGAGCATGGAAGAGTTGCTAGTAACGATGTCAACGTGGTTCCAACAACATGGCATGAAGGTTAATGCGGCAAAAACTGAATTTATTTTGTGTGGAGACAGGAGGCAGTTAAAGCGTATTGCGCAGCCCCCATTATTTTATTTTATGGGAGAGCAAATTCAATGTTCCAACAAAGTCAAAAATTTAGGAGTGGTGATGGATGAAACATTGTCATGGGAATATCATATAAAAAACATCACTGATCGCTGCTTTGGAATTTTGATCGGATTAAGCCATGTAAAGCATGCCTTGCCCGCTGAAGTGTTGCCGCGCATTGTCGATTGTCTGGTGCTATCACATGTGAGATACTGTGTACAAGTGTATGGCAGTGCCAGTGTGACGTCTCTTAAGAACATCCAAAAAATCTTAAATTTTGCCGCACGAGTCATATCAGGACGCAGGAAATACGACCACATCTCTGATGTATTGCGTGAATTAGGTTGGCTAAATGCGTTAGATTTAGTAAAATACTCTGACTTGTGCATGTTGCATAAGGTTATAACTAGAGCGAAACCTTCGTCGTTGGCGTCGCGCATCCAGTTCAACTACGAAATACTGGAGCGTGATACCCGACAATCGAAACATCTAGCCTTGCCTCGACCTAGAAACAATCACGGAAAGCGCACATTCTTGTATAGGGCTAGCCATTCATACAATGCGCATATTTAATCTCAGTGTGTTCTGAATGCAGTGTCGCCCATTAGATTTTACACTTGCTCAATAATTGTACGATGTCGGCAAAACAGGGCAAACTGTTTTAGCTCACTTTTTACTGTTTTAGCTCACTCATTTTTATGTTCATGTATGGAAGACCGAAGAATAACCCTGTCGTGTGGAACGGTCTGTTTACGTTAATACATACATACATACATAACAGCACCACGTGCGGCAGATGACGTGTCGCCGCCGGCTGCCCGGCCTCGGCCCGGCCTCGCCAGCCGGGAATTCCCCGCCAAACCCCGCCAGCGCGGCGCCACCAGCCGCCCGATATTGACTCTGACGGCGGGCCAGTCGTGCCTCAGCTGTGCTCAGTGTAACAGGCGGCGCTGTGCCGGGCAGAACGGAGACGTTCTGGTGGTGCGTAGCGTGTACGGGAGGTGGCTTATCTGGCGGACGGGCAGTGTTTAAGTTGTTGCAGTGAGTGGCGACTGTTGTGCGCAGTTCGGGGCTGATTTAGTTTTGTTCGAGGCAAGAGTCTCCGACAGTGGACCAGTCATCCTGCAGTGAGTCGACAGAGTCACTACACTGCAGACAGCAGAGTCAAGATTACGATGGCTCGAGATATCCGCGCTCTTATCTGGCTCCTACTGGTCCACGCAGCCGCCGCAGGTCTGCCCGCCGCTCAAGACACCGCAGGCGAACGACACTGGCTCAGCGTCACCATAAAGGACGACATCGTTCCGGGCAATATAACTATTAACGGCAAAACCAGCGCAAACCAGATGTGCGTCTTCGCCTCTCGCTTCAACTACACCACAAACTTGCAGGCCATCAAGGTGATGATCCGAGGCAACCTCGGCAAGCCGTCAGCGTCGGCGGCGGACCCGCTGGTGGCCAGCGTGCGTAACTGGGCCGGCGGCCACACCATCACGGTGCCGTACAACGTGTACGGACGGAACGGCCAGCTGCTGGCCTCGCAGGACCACGCCACGCGCTTCCTCTGTCCGCGCGAGGTCGGCCAGCTCGAGCACGCCGTCGTCAGCGTCGGCACCGGTCACCTGCCCGCCACCGAGAAGTTCCACTTCCAGGTGACGTTCCAGCGCGTCGGCCACTGGAGTCTGCAGCTGGGCACGCCGGAGAAGCTGGAGATCCAGCCGACCGACCCGGCGCTGTTCGAGTTCCGCTGGCCGAAGGCGGGGCCATCCGAGATACTCCTCCGAGTCAACACCGAGAAGGCGCCGGACATCTGTACCACAGTGGCACTGCAGCCCCGCGTCTGTCCGCTGGCGCAGACGGTGGCCGAGCTGACGGCCAGCTCCAGCTACTTCACACTGACCGCGTCCGGCGCGCTGACCGTGAGCCGCCAGCAGTTCCCGGACGGTTTCTACCTGCTAATTCTGCCGCGCGTCGACGACATGCCGTGCGATCCAGCCGCGCCCCAAGTCACCACCGTCACCCGCAAAAAGACGGTGATTGTGACGCTGACGACGCAGCAGCTGCCGGTCGGCCTGCTGGCGGCGCCGGCCGTGCTGGCGCTGCTCCTGCTGCTGCTGGGCGGTGTCACCAGCGCCTGCCTGCTGCGTCGCGACCTGACCGCGCCGCGGCTGGACCTGGAGCAAGAGCCGGAGCTGGTCGAGCAGGAGCGGCGTCGGCGCGCCTCCCTGGCCACCTCCGATGAGCTGCTCCTGGACGGCGAGACGGAGAGGGATACGGCGCTGCAGCCGCGTCAGCAGCCGGCTGCCCGTTGCCCGGTCAGTCTGCTGCTGGCCGCCGGCATGCTGCTGCTGGCGCTGGGCGGCGACGCCGTGCTGGCCGCGCTGGGCGCGCTGGGCCACAAAGGCGACCTTGACGTCTGCTACAGGAACGAGCTGTGCAGCCTGACGGCGGGCGGCGTGCCGGGACTGAACCACGTGGTGGCGCGCCTGCCGTACGTGGGCGCCGGGCTCGGCCTGCTGCTGGCGGTCCGGGCGCAGAGAGGAGTCTACAGCAGGATCACGGCCGACGGCACCATCAAGATCGGCGCGTCGCACGAGTGGAGTCTGCTGGACGCGGCCGCGCTGGCGATGGTGCTTCAAGGCGCACTCAGCGCTCTGCACAGCGTCTGTCCCGGGCCGACCAACGCTCCGCTGGACGTGGCGCTCGTCTACTTTGCTCTGACGGCGCTCGCCTGTAAGCTGTTCCAGACTCGGCGCGGTCCCTGGGCCGCTGGCCACTACGCGCCTCTGCTGCTTACTGGTGCACTGGTGCTGGCTGGGCTGGCCAAGCAACGTGTTGGTGACGCCTGGTACGTGTGGCTGGTGCTGGCCCTACTGCACGTGCTGGCCACCGTGCTGATCGCCACCCAGCTATACGTGCTTGGCGAGGTGTCGGCCGGGCCGGCGGCACTGCGGCGCGTCTGGGACCAGTCCTACCTCCTGCCGGAGTCGACCAACTTCCGGATGCACCGTGCCACCTGCATCGCCGTCCTGGTCGCCAACTTGATTCTGGCCACCGTTGCATCGAAGATTTCCGAGTTCAGCCACTACGCGATGCTGTTCTTCGCGGTGCACGCGGTGCTGTACGTGCTGTACTACCTGATGCTGAAGCTGGTGAAGAGCGGAGAGAGCGCCGGCCGCGCGGCGCTCGTCCTGCTGACGGCGGGGCTGCTGCTGCTGCTGGCGGGGGTCATCACACTGACTGGCTGGAGCACGATCAGCACCGACGGCACGCCGGCCGCCTCCCGGCTGCTGAGCCGCGCCTGTCTGGGCGACGGTCTGTTCGACACACATGACCTGTGGCACCTGTTGACGGCCCCGGCGCTACTCTGCCTCGCGCTGGGCCTCCTTCTGCTGGATGACAATCTGCTGCTCACACCGCGTATCGAAATAATGCCCTTCTAGGCTCCAGTGGAGGCAGGCGGAGGACGCTGCGTGATGTTTGAAGAGGATGTAGAACTTGTAGGATGAAGAGGATGTAGGATGAAGAACAGCAACTGTTGCCAGTCGCCTGACGTGTCCAGTGCAGGTGGTATATGCGTTATGCTAATGGCAACGTGATATTAACCAAATGTTAGCTAGCGGCTAGTGTTATGGTGTTTTAGAAACAAGAGAAGATACTGGAATAATTATATTGAACATTATAGTTCTTTGATCAGATTAAAACGACATGTCACGCTGTAATCGTACTGGGATATTTGCTTTCATGCTACATATGAGACCGACGCGAGCAGAGTGTTGAGGTAATACCACACTTAAATCAGTGTAATGTTGTGTATATCTATCGTGCTTTCATATTCTAATAAAACGTTGCAATACAAATCATGTAGAAATGCGACACTTCAGGAGCACATTTGTATTGTAAGATAATCTATTTTCCGCGATTATTTCACGTGGTATCGGACTTTTACACCGAGATCATATGCGCCACTTTTCATTTCAAACCGTCGGCCCAGCAGGGCAGCAACTCATGAAAGCCAGCCACTAGCTGAAATACAGCATTATAGCATAACTGCAACATCCTTTCCTTCCACGTTTTGTTGGAAGGGTTTGGACGGGTCAAACTACGGGAGGTGCACCATTCGAAAGCTTAGCTCACGCGGAATCTAGTGATGCAAATTTTTGCAAAAATCCATCGAGCACCTTTTTTGTCGACATTTTGTCCGAATTCGCGCCCCTTTAGTTTGGTCAGGGCTATCGCGTATGGTATGGGGAAAATGCAGACCAATGACATGTCTACCGATTCGTCATGCTCTGCACAAGGTCTCATATAATTCAAAGTCATTAGATGGGTGGGTTGGTTGCACGGCTGTATCAAAGCCAAGCGCTCCCGGAGTCGGCACTAAGGCGCACTTCCGGCCGCGCCTCACACGCATAATCGCCCCTTGCGACACACGATCTAAGCATTGCGCGCCGCCGACCCGGCTTACGGAGCGGGATTTTGGCCAGTCACGGACAAACGGTGCATCGCATGTTGAAAAACCTAGCTCTGTCCACTAGCCCAGCTATTCAAGGAGATCGTGACAAAATTCCCAGCCATCTTCAATCGCTAAAAATGGTACTTTTGGACAATTGTATGCACCATATTTGCCAAACGTAGCCTCTGACCGGGACTCGGTTGAAGCTTGGAATGTAAGCCGTCCGTTATTATTATTGGATGTAGCAGTTTAATTTAGCCTACGCTTACGCTTGATTTGAGTCGTGACCATTAATTTGGGGTTATTGCACCTCTATTTTTCTGTCACATCTCGCTTGATATCACATTTGAAATCAGCTAATCAAAAAGGACCTACATACTAATTTGCATTGTCTTGCAGGCTGCCAAAGCCAGGTTTCGGGCCGTGTCGCGCTAGAAGGGTCAATCCGCCCACTGTGCGGCGTCGTCCGCGCCGTGGCCTCTGACGTCACATCGTGTACAGGCTCGAAGTTGGCCGAGCCGGGCCGGCACAGCCAGTCACCGAGTCCCGGTCAGAGGCTATACGTTTGGCAAATATGATGCATACAATGGCCAAAGTACCATTTGTAGCGATCGGAGGTGGCTGGAAATTTGTCACGATCTCCTTGGATAGATGGGCTAGTGGACAGAGCTAGGTATTTCAACATACGATGCACCATTTGTCCGTGACTGGCCGAGAACCTGCTCCGTAAGCCGGGTCGGCGGCGCGCAGTGCTCACTGCTCAGCTCGCGTGTCGCGAGGATGTTCGTGAAGGTCACGTGTCACAACTCAGAAACGTCAGCGTCAAATTAATTTGTCAGCGTCGGTCACCGATTTTTACGCCATTTGGTCCCAAGGTCAATTTAAACCTCATGTTTCCAAAAATCAGGTCCATTTTAACCTTTCTGGTCTCTTGCAAGGTCAAAGTCAAGGTCAAAGGACGGGGAACGCTGTAACGCCCAAAGGTACCGTCCGATCTCGACACAAATTTATCAAACGATTCCACGTGCCAAATTCCAAGATTACAATCATTTTCAGAGTTGTAACCCGTGACCTTCAAGGTCAAATTCAAGGTTAAAAAACGTGGAACGCTGTAGCGCCCAAAGGTACCGTCCGATCGCGATACAAAAAGGTCTCAAACGAATCCCCGTGACAAATTCCAGGACGACAAGAATTTTCAGAGTTGTCAGTTGTGACCCGTGACCTTCAAGGTCAAATTAAAAGTGGAAGGAAGCACTGTAGCGTCATTTCCAGCGTCGGTCATCGATTTTTACGCTATTTGGTACCAAGGTCAAATCAAACTGCTTGTTTCCACAAATCAGGTCCAGTTTAACCTTACAAGTCTCCCTCAAGGTCAAAATCAAAGTCAAAGGACAGGGAACGCTGTAGCGCCCGAAGTTATCGTCCGATCGCGACAACCATGGTCTCAAACGATTCCCCGTGCCAAATGCAAGGACGTAAAGCATTTTCAGAGTTGTGACCCGTGACCTTCAAGGTAAAATTCAAGGTAAAATACGGGGAACGCTGTAGCGCCCAAAGTTACCGTCAGATTGTGACAAAGATGGTCTCAAACGATTCCCTGTGCCAACTTCCAATATGAAAATCATTTTCAGAGTTGTGTCCCGTGACCTTCAAGGTCAAATTCAAGGTTACAAGAAGGGAACGGTGTAGTGTCATTTTCAGCGTCGGTCACCAATTGTTACGCCATTTCGCCCGAAGGTCAAATAAAACCTACTGTTTCCAAAAATCAAGTCCATTTTGACCTTACAGGTCTCCTTCAATGTCAAATTCAAGGTCAAAGAAAGGGAACGCTGTGGCGTCATTTCCAGGATCGGTCACCGATTTTTACGCCATTTGGTCCCAAGGGCAATTCGAACCACCTGTTTACAAAAAGCAGGTACATTTTGACCTTACAGATCTCTTTCAAGGTCAAAATCAAGGTCAAATGACAGGGAACGCTGTAACGCCCTAAGTAACCGTTCGATCACGAAAAAAAAATATCAAACGATTTCCCGTGCCCAGTGTCAGGACTACAAGAATTTTCAGAGTTGTGTCCGAGACCTTCAAGGTCAAATTCAAGGTAAAAAGGACGGGGAACACTGTAGTGCCGAAAGTTACCGTCCGATACGACGAAAATGGTCTCAAACGATTCCCCGTGCCAAACTCCAGGATGACAATAATTTTCAGTCAGAGTTGTGACCCATGACTTTCAAGGTAAAACTCAAGGTCAAAGGACGGGGAACGCTGTAGCACCCGAAGTTTCTACAACGTTCCCTTCCTTGACCTTGCATTTGACTTTAAAGGTCACGGGTCACAACTCTGACTGGAAATTCTTGTCATCCTGGGATTTGGCGCGCGAAATCGTTTGAGACCATTTGTGTCGCAATCGGACGGTAACTTTCGGCACTACAGCGTTTCCGTCATTTTACCTTGAATTTGACCTTGAAAGTCACAGGGCGCAACTCTGAAAATTCTTGTCATCCCGGAACTGGACACGGGGAATCGTTTGATATATTTTGTGTCGTGATTGAACGGTTACTTTGGGCGTTACAGCGTTCCCTGTCATTTGACCTTGATTTTGAACTTGAAGGAGACCTGTAAGGTCAAAATGTACCTGATTTTTGAAAACAGGGGGTTCGAATTGCCCTTGGGACCAAATGGCGTAAAAATCGGTGACCGAAGCTGATTTTTTTTTTGTTCTATGCCGCCACCCATTAACAGGTGACCAGGAGTGCCCCCGCCCTCGATCCCATCGACGCACATCACCTTACTTTAACACCAGAGAACAAAAGAGAAAATGTCGCGGCACTCCCAGCTAGGAAATGGAAGAAGAAATAAAAAAAGCAAATGAAGAGAGGAAGGCTAAGTGGTCAGTGGTAATGTGGTTAAAAATGAGAAGGCAGAAAGTAGTCGTTGCTGAAATCAACAAGTGACTGCCCCCCAACTACGCCCCTGGGAATCATACATTCTGACATTCGCACATACGTAACCGAGTTAGTAAGGATTGTAAGTGTGTGCCCCACTGCCTGCTGGCCCCATCACGTTGCCATCAAGAAAGGTTTGCCAGACAGTGAGGCAGGATACAATTTCATTCATACAAAGGTTGGGGAAGGCAGATCTTGGTCTAGGCAAGCAGAAGGTCTATGCTGGAACCCGGTGAGCCCCCCAGCTAAGCAAAGCTTGTTGCTGTTCGATCTCACCCAGGTTCCAGCGTCGGTTAGTCGGGGTGGCTTTCGCGCATGATATAATTAATTGATCTATAAGTTGAAACATGATCTAATTAATTCATATTTCAAGAAAGCAGAAAAGAAATAGAGGTACTATATTGCTCAACACCAATATAAATCTCTATCTCTGATTTACTATGTTTTATTTCAAATTATGCACGTTTATGCATGCTTATGTTGTTTGTTTATATACTGTTACTTAGTTCTGCAAATTTGTATTATTGTTTATTTATAATGTTACATACATTACAAATTGCATAACTTCATTCTTCTGCAACTTAGAAGTTAGAAGATGACTTTACAAATAGTTAACATTTAGCACTGCTATGGCTATTATTGTATTTAGGCTCATTTACATAAATGAGCAAACTACAAGGAATTTTTTTCTAGGCTTGTGAGGCAAGCAGGGAAGGGTTATTCATATTCACTGATCATGTGATTTTTAGTGATTTCTTTTATTTGTTTTTTAGTAGATGGTATTGAGTTTATGTGGGGGAATCTGGGGGCAACAATTGAATTCCATAAACGTGGTCCTATCCATGCTATGGTACGTGTCCGGTATAATTTTCGAGTGAATATTTCTTCAAAATGTCGTGCTACTCTTGAAGCTCTGTGATTGGTCTGAGTGAATTCGAAAAGTGAGGCTATGACTGGTGGGGCACTTCCAGATGCAACATTATAAAGCACGACTATAGCTTGCTGTCTGGCAATGTCCTTTACTTTAAGCATTTTGAGCTTTACATATATTGGGTTTGTGTGGGCTAGTCTTGCTTGATTATCAACAATCCTGACTATCTTTTTCTGTAGGATAAGCAATTTTTTAAGAAGTGATTTCGGTGCATTTCCCCATAACAGACAGCAGTAATTAAGATAAGGCAGAACTAATGCATTATACAACAGAAATCGGTGTTTCTGACCCAGGAAATATCTAGAGCGACTTATAATCCCTATATTACGACTTATTATACTTGAAATATGCATAATGTGACTCTCCCACTTGAGTTCTTCGTCTATATATACACCAAGATACCTCACAGTTTCTGTATGTCCTATATTTATACCATTTAATATTACATTGATGTCAACATTTATTTTAGATTTATTGTATATTTGATAGAATGTTTTATTGTTGTTTAAGGACAGCTTGTTTGCTTGCAGCCATTTGTATACCTTTGGTAGTTCTGTATCTAAGTTATTTTGCAATTCAGAATTGGAATCAGCCTCAAATAAAAGGGCTGTATCATCAGCATAAAGTAATGATGTAAACTTTGACGAAATCCTGGGAAAATCATTTATGTATAAGATGAACAGAAGTGGGCCCAGAATAGAGCCCTGGGGGACCCCAATACTTACTTGACTCAGGCTTGACTGGACTTTTTTATACTCTACACATTGATATCTATTTGATAAGTATGAGTCTATGATTGTCAGGAATGTATCTGTGATACCATATGAGTGAAGTTTAAGCAATAATATTCTGTGATCAACAGTATCAAATGCCTTTTTTAAGTTCAGGTAGATACCACAGTTCATTTTGTTTGATTCAAACCCCCTGATTACTTTATCTTGCAATATGAGCAAGGGCATGTATGTTGAGTATCCCTTCCTAAATCCAAATTGGTTGGGACAAATTATGCTATTGTTGGAGACATGTTCCATGACGCGGACATGGATCACTTTCTCTAGAATTTTTGATATATATGGAAGGATACTGATTGGTCTATAATTGTTCATTTGTGTTCTATCACCTGATTTATAAATAGGTTTTATGACAGCAATTTTGAGTCTGCTTGGAAATTTCCCCTGGTCAAGACATATATTTATAAAGTGGACAAGCTTGTCTATGATTGCCATAAATGTTAACTTAAAGATTCTTGCATTAATTTTATCCACTCCATGTCCCACATTTTTCATGTTCTTAATTATAGATATAAGTTCATCATTATTAGTATGTTGCAAATGATTTGTTGTGTCTTTGCAAGGGTCTCCAAGGAACTCAAGAGCCTCCTCAGGACACCCTTTCATGTTTTGTTGCAGGGTTTTCCCAACTGAGCTGAAGAAGGCATTAAATTCCTCTGCAATTTCTAAATTATCCTCAACATGTTTGTCTTCATTGTTTTTAAAGTAATTTGGAAATGTATTCTGATATGATTTTCCAGTAGTATGAGTGATGAGAATTTTCCACATTTTTTTGGCATCATCCTTATTCTCCTCAAGCTCATCCTGTATATATTTGCACTTAGCACCCCGGATCAAGGTGTTTAGGATATTTCTGTATTTAACATATTTGTTTATATTTTCTTGTGTGGGGTTCTTCTGTTTTACATTAAAGAGTTTGCATCTGTTGTCTATAGATGCCAGGATAGATGGTGATATCCAGGGTTTTATTGGAGTATTTTTACGATTTGGGCTATATTTGAAGCCCAAATCGTAAAAATATATATATAATATAAAATAATAATAATATAATAATAAATAAATATAATAATAAATATAATATATAATAAATAATATAATAATAAATATAAAAATGAATGTGACGCTGACGCTACAGCGTTACCCTTCCTTTGACCTTGAATTTGACTTTGTAGGTCACGGGCACAACTCCGCAAATGCTTGTCATCTTGGAATTTGGCACGGGAAATCGTTTGATAGTTTTTTGTCGCGATCGGAAAGTAACTTGGGGCGCTACCGCGTTCCCCGTCATTTTATTTTGAATTCGAACTTGAAGGTCACGTGTCACAACTCTGAAAATTGTTTCCTTCTATAATTTGCCACGGGGAATCGTTTGACACCATTTTTGTCGCGATCGGACAGTAGTAACTTTGGGCGCTACAGCGTTCCCAGTCTTTTGACCTTGAATTCAACCTTGAAAGTCACGTGTCACAACTCTGAACAAAAAATCATTCTAGAATTTGGAACGGGGAATCATTTGAGACCATTTTTGTCGTGATCGAACGATAACTTTGGATGCTACAGCGTTCTCCAGACTTTGACCTTGAATTTGACTTTGAAGGTCACGGGCGACAACTCTGAAAATTATTTTCATCCTGGAATTTGGCACAGGGAATCGTTTGATAAATTTGGGCGCGATCGGACGGTAACTTTGGACGCTACAGCGTTCCCCATCCTTTGACCTTGATTGTGACCTTGAAGGATACCTGTAAGGTCAAAATGGACCTGATTTTTTGGAAAAAGGATGTTCGATTTGACCTTGGGACCAAATGGCGTAAAAATCGTGACCGACGCTGCAAAATGAATTTGACGCTGACGCCAACTTCACGGACATCCTTGGACCAAATGGCGTAAAAATCGGTGACCGACACTGAAGAAAAACAATTGACGCTGACGCTACGGCGTTCCCCTTCCTTTGACCTTGAAGGTCATCGGGCACATCTCTGAGAATTATTGTTATCCTGGAATTTGGCACGGGGAATCTTTTTATACATTTTGGCGCGATCTGAGGGTAACTTTGGGCGCTACAACGTTCCCCGTCCTTTTACCTATAATGTGACCTTGAAGGCCACGGGTCACAACTCTGAAAATGCTTATTATCCTGGAATTCGGCACGTATATTCGTTGGATAATTTTTTTGGCGCGATCGGACGGTAACTTTGGGCGCTACAGCGTCCCGTCCTTTGACCTTGAATTTGACCTTAAAGGTCACAGGTCACAACTCTGAAAATGTTTGTCGTCCTGGAATTTGGCATGGGGAATCGTTTGAGACCATTGTTGTCGCGATTGGACGGTAACTTTGGGCGCTTCAAGTCCGGTTCGCACCGGGAGTGGGGACGAGTGGAACGTGAACGGAACGTAAACGGAGCGGTGCAGGAATAGGCAAAAAGCACTGTGAGTTGAACCGCCGGACGGTTTTCGCTCGCGTTTTTCACGCTCGCGGTGTGAACCGGGACACGACGACGCGACTGAGACCTGTTCCAGTCGGTGGGAACGGCTGACCTTGGAAAGATGGATTCGGTTTATCTTTTTGAACGGAACGTGAGCGGAGCGTGAAGGCATCCACAGAAATGACACAATGTCACACAGTTTGAATTGGTTAAAAGCTGGGTTGTGAATATGTTTGGTTTGTGGCGAATTATCCCCTTGTAACTTATTCTGTTCAATGTCCCGGTGATTTCCAATGGACCTATACATGTGTAACGTTTAGTTGTGGAATGCAGCTATGTGTAGAAATTTTATTTGAAAATAGCCACGACCAATTCAAGGATTGTTTAATCTCAAACATTTCGTTTATGGTGTGGATAATCAATGTTCAGAGAGTTTTGTTGCTTAATGTCATTGGTAGGTTAAATTGGGTGAAACTTTTTGTTGATTCCATCAACTACAAAAGTAACTAATTTCTTGCACTGTCATTTTTGCGATATTTTCAGCATTTCCGGAATGTACAGGGGTGTATGAACGTCGTGAAACTACACACTGTGCACGGCCGACCCCTTTGGCCCCTAATTTTCGGCGATAACTTTTGAAGGCACCAACTGGCATGAACTATTTTTTCGCGATGGACGTTTCAGATCCTGCGCCATTTTGTATCGCCAAGGTTGATTAATGTCAAACAACAATTTAGGACACTTTCCATTCACTCGTAATGTTTAAACTAGCGCAGGGAATTTAGTCTGTGATCAGAGGCTATCGCGAAAGGATGAAAATTATGATCTGATCGAAAGTTATGTTCTGGCGTCAGAGCTTAGCTCCGCCCTGACTGACTCTAGAACCGGCGCTGTCCGGCCCGTGACCGGTCAGTTACGAGTGATGGGTGGAGTCAAGGGCGGGGCTACAGAGCGATCGGGCGTTAGCCTCTACTAGCCTGCTGTTGCTTGATGGGACCCGACTGCCGCGTGTTGAACTGCTCGGCGCGTTGGAGGTCATTTTTCCCGTCATGGTATTTTTGAAAACGTTGATGTTAAATGGAAATACACAAATTGTCCTACACAAATGGAGTTAGTGCTTGAAATCGAAAGACGAGACCACAATATATTGTACATTGATCACATTGTGCATATAAACATTCCTACCGAAAGATATTTAAAGTTGAAGTTTATAAGCGATCCACGCTTATGACGGTCGGTACTCTCAAGTATTTGGTAACGAATTTCGGTCCCCATCGAATTCCGGGATTCTCTCGTAACGTTTTTTTTTTTACAAATTGTATAGAAAATATGTCTTGCACTCTGTCTACTGTGATTATGTGGCCTACTATCCTTAAGAATCAACAAACATTGAATACAAAGGTAACCAAATTAGCAGTTACTAATGGACCCAACAAAGGCCTAGTTAGTGGTTGCGACTAAAGCCCCTTCATGGAGTGTGAATCCCGTACGGGAATGGGAACGACGCGGGAATGGGTGGGAATGGGGCAAACTTTTGGGAAATTAGCGGGTTGGAACGGGTTACGGAACAGACCATATCATTTTTAGCACCACAAAAAGTGAAATATGCTGAAACGGATGGGAACGGGGGAGCCCCATCAATTATGAATTCGGATTGGAACGGGTTTGGGTCTTGCTGAATGGGCTGGGACGGGATGGGGACTGAAAATGTGTCCCGCGAAGGGCTCTAGTTGCGTCCCTCATTTTTGTGAAAATTGGTTCATTTGTTTTCAATATTAGGAATTTTGTATAGTTTGTATCTGCCTGTAGGTATCTATATTACTATTTGATAAGCGTCTGTCTGTCTGTCTGTCTGTATATCTGTCTTTGAATCTGTCTGTCTGTCTGTCTATTCGGCACCGCTCAGTTTATTCAGTTTATAAGTCCCAGTTAATTAACGTGCTGAATTGGTGCGGATACCTCCATCCCGGAGATGCCAGCTAGCTATGCATAGGACATATGTGGGAGATGGGATAAGTCACCGACGCACCGGAGTTGGTGGGGCGATGATCCCTTGACGGGTAATAGGTAATTATGTCCTATGCAGTTCCAGTTCCAGTCCAGTTAATTAACGTGCTGAATTGGTGCGAATACCTCCATCCCGGAGATGCCAGCTAATCGTCCAGCGGAGCGGACGGGTTACCACTAGTATAACACTATGTTTTGGCTGCTCATTTAAAATAATATGTAAACAAAAAAATGCACTGGAAAAAATGGCAATGAAATCGGAAGTTTACTTATGCACCCAACAGCGACCTATTTAGTGTCGGTGATTTGTGGAGATATAATTGAACAAGAGTTATTCAACGTGGAACAGATTGAAAGAAAAGCGCCAGATTTGTCGCGCTTCCAATAATGAAGGGAAAACACCTAGCATGAACTCCGAAAAAAGTATATGTGCTTGTTTTTTATATCCCCCCTCCCTAAAAGAGCGAAATAAAAAAGTTGTGATTTCATTTTTTTCTTCATTGACACTCCATCAATTTGATACCATAAGCATACCATAAGCATAAGACGTTGCATAAGATAATGCAGAAAAATAGATTAAAAGATAAAATGGAATATTTCTCTTAAAAAGCATATTCCGCTAAATAGAAGTTAGCCCACCTTGCCGAAGAACCAAGGGGGAGGGGAAGACCCGCCCAGCGCCTCCAAGGTGGCTGGGATGCCCAGCGGCTATCGGGTTAACAGAGGCGTGTCCTGATGAACTAAGTGGATAGCAAGCAATCTATACGCTCTTTTCAGCATGTGGCCCATTACATGGCCCGATCGCCTTAGTCGGAAGGAAAGGATGTTGTTGTTATGCTATAATGCTGCATTTCAGTTAGTGGCTGGCTGTCATGAGTTGCTGGGCTGACGATTCGTTAAAAGCGAAAAATGGCAGCATATGATCTATGTGTAAAAGTCCGATATCACGTGAAATAATCGTGGAAAATAGATAATCTTACGATATAAATGTGCTCCTGAAGTGTCGCATTCCTACATGATTTGTATTGCAACGCTTTATTAGAATATGAAAGCACGATAGATATACAAAACATTACACTAATTTGAGTGTGGTATTACCTCAACACTGCTCGCGTCGGTCTCATATCTAGCATGAAAGCAAATCTCCCAGGTCGATTACAGCGTGACATGTCGTTTTAATCTAATCAAGGAACTATAATGTTCAAGATAATTATTCCAGTATCTTCTCTTGTTTCTAAAACACCATAACACTAGCCGCTAGCTAACATTTGACTAATATCACGTTGCCATTAGCATAACACATATACCACCTGCACTGGACACGTCAGGCGACTGGCAACAGTTGCTGTTCTTCATCCTACATCCTCTTCATCCTACAAGTTCTACAACCTCTTCAAACATCACGCAGCGTCCTCCGCCTGCCTCCACTGGCGCCTAGAAGTGCATTATTTCGATACGCTGTGTGAGCAGAAGATTGTCATCCAGCAGAAGGAGGCCCAGCGCGAGGCAGAGTAGCGCCGGGGCCGTCAGCAGGTGCCACAGGTCATGTGTGTCGAACAGACCGTCGCCCAGACAGGCGCGGCTCAGCAGCCGGGAGGCGGCCGGCGTGCCGTCGGTGCTGATCGTGCTCCAGCCAGTCAGTGTGATGACCCCCGCCAGCAGCAGCAGCAGCCCCGCCGTCAGCAGGACGAGCGCCGCGCGGCCGGCGCTCTCTTCGCTCTTCACCAGCTTCAGCAGCAGGTAGTACAGCACGTACAGCACCGCGTGCACCGCGAAGAACAGCATCACGTAGTGGCTGAACTCGGAGATCTTCGATACAGCGGCGGCCAGACTCAGGTTGGCGACCAGGACGGCGATGAAGGTGGCGCGGTACATCAAGAAGTTGGGCGACTCCGGCAGGAGGTAGGACTGGTCCCAGACGCGTCGCAGTGCCGCCGGCCCGGCCGACACCTCGCCCAGCACGTATAGCTGCGTGGCGATCAGCACGGTGGCCAGCACGTGCAGTAGGGCCAGCACCAGCCACATGTACCAGGCGTCACCAACACGCTGCTTGGCCAGCCCAGCCAGCACCAGCGCACCAGTAAGCAGCAGAGGCGCGTAGTGGCCAGCGGCCCAGGGACCGCGCCGCGTCTGGAACAGCTTACAGGCGAGCGCCGTCAGAGCAAAGTAGACGAGCGCCACGTCCAGCGGAGCGTTGGTCGGCCCGGGACAGACGCTGTGCAGAGCGCTGAGTGCGCCTTGAAGCACCATCGCCAGCGCGGCCGCGTCCAGCAGACTCCACTCGTGCGGCGCGCCGATCTTGATGGTGCCGTCGGCCGTGATCCTGCTGTAGACTCCCCTCTGCGCCCGGACCGCCAGCAGCAGGCCGAGCCCGGCGCCCACGTACGGCAGGCGCGCCACCACGTGGTTCAGTCCCGGTACGCCGCCCGCTGTCAGGCTGCACAGCTCGTTCCTGTAGCATACATCCAGGTCGCCCTTGTGGCCCAGCGCGCCCAGCGCGGCCAGCACGGCGTCGCCGCCCAGCGCCAGCAGCAGCAGGCCGGCGGCCAGCAGCAGACTGACCGGGCAGCGAGCAGCCGGCGGCTGCAGAGGCTGCGGCGCCGTCTCCCGCTCCATCTCGCCGTCCAGGAGCACTTCCTCGGAGGTGGCCAAGGAGGCGCGCCGACGCCGCTCCTGCTCGACCAGCTCCGGCTCTTGCTCCAGGTCCAGCCGCGGCGCGGTCAGGTCGCGACGCAGCAGGCAGGCGCTGGTGACACCGCCCAGCAGCAGCAGGAGCAGCGCCAGCACGGCCGGCGCCGCCAGCAGGCCGACCGGCAGCTGCTGCGACGTCAGCGTCACAATCACCGTCTTTTTGCGGGTGACGGTGGTGACTTGGGGCGCGGCTGGATCGCACGGCATGTCGTCGACGCGCGGCAGAATTAGCAGGTAGAAGCCGTCCGGGAACTGCTGGCGGCTCACGGTCAGCGCGCCGGACGCGGTCAGTGTGAAGTAGCTGGAGCTGGCCGTCAGCTCGGCCACCGTCTGCGCCAGCGGACAGACGCGGGGCTGCAGTGCCACTGTGGTACAGATGTCCGGCGCCTTCTCGGTGTTGACTCGGAGGAGTATCTCGGATGGCCCCGCCTTCGGCCAGCGGAACTCGAACAGCGCCGGGTCGGTCGGCTGGATCTCCAGCTTCTCCGGCGTGCCCAGCTGCAGACTCCAGTGGCCGACGCGCTGGAACGTCACCTGGAAGTGGAACTTCTCGGTGGCGGGCAGGTGATCGGTGCCGACGCTGACAACGACGTGCTCGAGCTGGCCGACCTCATCCGGACAGAGGAAGCGCGTGGCGTGATCCTGCGAGGCCAGCAGCTGGCCGTTCCGTCCGTACACGTTGTACGGCACCGTGATGGTGTGGCCGCCGGCCCAGTTACGCACGCTGGCCACCAGCGGGTCCGCCGCCGACGCTGACGGCTTGCCGAGGTTGCCTCGGATCATCACCTTGATGGCCTGCAAGTTTGTGGTGTAGTTGAAGCGAGAGGCGAACACCCACATTTGGTTTGCGTTGGTAAAGCCGTCAATAGTGTTCTTGCCCGGAACGATGTCGTCCTTTATGGTGACGTTGAGCCAGTGTCGTTCGCCTGCGGTGTCTTGAGCGGCGGGCAGACCTGCGGCGGCTGCGTGGACCAGTAGGAACCAGATAAGAGCGCGGATATCTCGAGCCATCGTAATCTTGACTCTGCTTTCTGCAGAGTCGTGACTGTCGACTCACTGCAGGATGACTGGTCCACTGTCGGAGACTCTAGGCTCGAACAAAACTAAATCAGCCCCGAACTGCGCACAACAGTCGCCACTCACTGCAACAACTCAACCGCCGCCCGTACGCCAGCTAAGCCACCTCCCGTACACGCTACACACCACCAGAACGCTTCCGTTCTGCCCGGCACAGCGCCGTCTGTTACACTGAGCACAGCTGAGGCACGGCTGGCCCGTCGTCAGAGTCAATAACGCCGTGCTCGACGAGCACGGCGACAGGCTACCAAGTCGGAGAGCGGTACGGCGGGGACTCACACCAGCTCGCGGGTAAACAGCTAACCGCAGAACTGCACACTCCACACTCCGGACATGCACTGCAGCTGATAACAACATCACGTGCGGCGTCACGAGCGTCGTGGTGACGTGTCGTCGCGTGCTGCCGACCCCGGTCACGTGCCCCACCAGTCGGGAATTCCCCGCGGAACCCCGCCGGCGCCGCCAGCCGCCCCATATTGACCCTGATGGCGGGCATGTCGTGCTTCAGCAGTGCTCCGTGGAACAGGCGCCCGGGGCTGTGCTGGGCAGGACAGATACGTTCTGGTGGTTTGTAGCGTGTACAGAAGGTGGCTTAAGTCCGATTCTCACTGCCGAAGTCGGGCGCCAGCGGAGCCCGAGCGTAACGTGAGGGAACGGGCGAGAAAAGATGAAAGTCGCGAGGGGCCGATCGGTACTGGCATCACAGTGATCGTAGCCGACGAACGGTGGCCCGCCGATCGCCTGAGGTGGCCTGACGTCACGCCGCGCATGCGTAGAGACAGTTTTTTTATCGGCCGGCCGCGTAGTCGAACGGAATAGGCATTATCAACATCCTTTCATCGACATCGGACCTGAAGACGCCTCCAGCCAGCCTGCTCCAGCCCTCCACCGCTTCCGGGTGCGGAACCCTGACCACGTGCGTGTGGCAGGGTTGTAGACCCTTAGATAGGTAGACTCTAGATATTTTTAAGTAGGTAGACTCATTAGATACAAATTTTTTATTGGCAATAGGCCTCCTCCACGGTTTAGGTCCCCTCCAGTCTTGTGAAGTTAATTTGCAGTTGCCAACACGTTCTGTCGTGTGTGGCAATTAACGTAAACAGTTAGCCCCCATCCTTCCCCTCCTGAGCCACGACGATGGCTACCCCCCCGGAACCCCGCCCCCCCGACCCGCCTGACCCCCCTCCGGGGTTCCCCGGCGCGCGACCGCGTGCCCCCCTGGACGGTCCCCCTCCCAGCCCCCCTCAGGGGCCCCGCCCGCCCCGTTCAGGGGCCTGGCTCCTCCCCGACCCCCCTCAGGGGTCCCCCCCTCCCAGCCCCCCTCAGGGGCCCCGCCCGCCCCGTCCAGGGGCCTGGCTCTGGCCGTCCTCGCCGTCCTCCCGTCCCCCCGACCCTCCCGACCCCCCTCAGGGCCCCCCCCTCCCAGCCCCCCTCAGGGGCCCCGCCCGCCCCGTCCAGGGGCCTGGCTCTCGCCGTCCCCCCGACCCTCCCGACCCCCCTCCGGGGTTCCCCGGCGCGCGACCGCGCGCCCCCCTGGACGGTCCCCCTCCCAGCCCCCCTCAGGGGCCCCGCCCGCCCCGTCCAGGGGCCTGGCAGGCGCCGGGCCACCATCCCCCCGACCCCGACCCCCTTCAGGGGTCTCCCCCCCCTGGTCACCTTCAGGAGCCAGGCCGCCCCGGTGCCCGGCTCCCGCCGGACACCTCTCCCCCGGACGGACCGGCACTCCTGCTGGTCCAGCGCAAGGACGGCGGGTCGATGAGGCACGCCAACCCCTTCGCAGTGCGCCGCTGCCTGGTAGCAATCTGCGGAGAAGTCCACAGCGCCCGCTCCATCCGCTCAGGGGCACTGCTGATCAAAACCAAATCTGGTCAGCAGACTGACGCCATCATGGCCCTGAAGTCCTTCATGGACAGGCCATGCGAGGTGTCTGCACCCGACCGCATGAACTCTTGCCAAGGGTTCATCTACTCCCCGGACGTCAGCACGCTGACAGAGACCGTGCTCCTCCTCGAGCTCGTGTCTCAGGGAGTGACCGAGGTGGTCAGGATGGGGTCGAAGAGGCCCGGTCCGAACCCCATGGTGCGGCTCCGGTTTAGGGGACTGGTCCTCCCCGACCGGATTTATTGCGGGTACATAACTGTACCCGTAACGGCGTGGACCCCGGGTCCCCAGCAGTGCCGTGCCTGCTGGAGATTCGGCCACCACCAGCGATCATGTCACGCCAGCCACTCCACCTGTGGCAAGTGCGCCCAGTCGCACGACACAGATGACTGTGTCGGTGGTGACACCGCAGCCCTGCTGTGCGTGTCCTGCGGCGGTCCCCACCCAGCGTGGTTCCGGGCCTGCCCTGCCCGAGCGGCCTGGGTCGAGGAGACCCGAGCCCGCCGGGAGGGCCCCGCCGCCCCCCCCTCCCATCCCAGCGCTAGCCCCCAGCGCCTGGCCGCCACTCCCCCCATCCCACCGAACCCCACCCGCGCCCTCCCCCCGTCGGGCCCCACGTGGGTCCCCCCCCCCCCCCCCCTGGTGCCGCTGGCAGCTCCGCCGGAGCGGCCCAGCGTGACGTCACCAACGGCAGACCCGAGCGGGCCCTGCCCTTCGCCAGCCGAGTCCCTCCAGGACTCCGGCCGTGCCCAAGCGGCACAAACTCCCACCCCCGCCGAACATCAGGCGGAGTCAGCGGTCGAGGCCTCGGGGGAAGACTCCGGGGACTCTTCCGCGGAGGAGACCGATGCGTCCCTCATCCGGGCTTTTGGAAGCCGGGTCCCCACCTCCCAGCCCCGCCCCGCTCTCTACCGCCCTCCGCCCTCGCCCTGCTCCGCTCGCTACCACTCTCCGCCCTCCCGCGCCTCCCCGTCTCCCTCCCGCCCTGGCCAGCTCCCTGAACGGACCCGACCACCCCGCCGGAGACGGACACGAGCGACCGCAAGGCGCGGTCAGAATAGCAACTCCCGATGAACCAAAATCAAACTGAATTCGTCCTCCAATGGAATGTTAGATCTTTAATATCACATTGGGGGCAATTCAAACATTATGTCTTAAATAATAATCCGTTAGTAGCCGCTGTTCAGGAAACCCATTTCATTGACGCCGACTTTAATAATTATACTCTTAAAATTTCCGGCTATAGTCTCTACACAAATAACGTAAATGCATCACCGCGCCGAGGCGGCTCGGCTTTGCTTATTTCAAACCAACTTTTGCATCACCAAATCGACCTTCAAACAACCTTAGACGCAGTCGGCGTCAATATTAAAATCGCTCAGCTAGAACTAACTCTTATCTCAATTTATTTCCGTCCTACCGAGGACATAGACATTGATTCTCTTTCCCAGCTTATCACAAATATTAACACCCCATGTCTGATTATGGGCGATTTCAACGCGCATAGTCGGGCGTGGGGCTGCCTTCGGAACTCTCTTCGAGGCCAAATTATGCTGGACCTACTGGACCGCTATAATTTGGTCTTCCTTAACGACCAATCACCCACACACGTACACCACTCAGGAGGCGAGGTGACTTACAGCGCCATCGATCTCGCCTTCGCCACACCACGCATCGCGACTCTTTTTACATTTAACGCACAATCTGACCCTCTTTTTAGCGATCATTTCCCAATTCACTTAGAACTCCAAGTCCCTTCAGGACAGACAAATTTTTACTCTCTGCCTAGATGGAACCTTCGCAAAGCCGACTGGTCCTCCTTTCAAAATCACATTGACACTAGTCACCCCGCAGACTCCCAGACCGACATTAACACATTTTTAAACACTATTCTCGCATCAGCACACCAGCACATTCCACACACACGCACACACACACAACACCACCCGAGGCAGCGTACTGCCCCGTGGTGGAACACAGAATGCCAAAGAGCTGTTGCCCTCCGGAAAAGAGCATTTCGAAAATTTCAATCTTGTATAACTGCAGAAAACGAACACGAAGTACGGAAAACCCGCTCTTTGGCTAAAACAATCATTGACAAAGCAAAAAAAGAATCTTGGCAGAAATTCTCATCTACCTTTAATCGATTTACCTCCCTCTCAAAAATTTGGACATTAATTAAATCGTTTTCAAATAAAAGACCACCGGCATACAAAATCCCACACTTACAAATACACAACACATCTTACACGCTTCCCCTAGAGGTGGCAACACAATTTGCACAACACTACGCTAACATATCATCAACGCAACAATGTACACCAACTTTTAATAACCAACTTAACGATCAATTTCAATCTATTAGCTTTGACTCTAATAACGTAGAAATCTACAACTCTCTTTTTACCAACTCAGAGTTAACGTACGCTATAGGTAAATGTGGTAAAACTTCTGTAGGACCAGATCAAATTGACTACTCCTTCTTTAAAAACTTGACAGAAACTGGTCTCACCAACTTACTAACAGCCTTCAATACCATGTGGTTTGATGGCACTTTCCCTGAATCTTGGCATAATAGTACGCTAATTCCTATAATTAAACCTCGCAAACCCAAATCTTCTCCCGCTAGCTATCGCCCTATTTCTCTAACTAGTTGTACATGTAAACTATTCGAACGCATGGTTAATGGACGCATCAGGACATACATTGAAACAAATAATTTACTTTCCCCACACCAAAGTGGTTTTCGACCTGGTCGTTCCACTGCGGACAATTTAGTTGGTCTTATCGACTCTGTCCAGCGCGGCTTTCGAGGGAGAGAGGTCACAGTTGCCCTCTTTCTTGATTTGAGAGCTGCGTTTGACAGAGTCAACAAGACTGCACTTCTAGTAAAGGTCCATAAGGCCGGAATTCGAGGTCGACTCGCTAAATTTATCCAAAACTTTTTAGAAAATAGAACTTTTAATGTAAGGTGCGGCAACACATATTCTCCAAATCAAAATCAGGACCACGGTGTCCCACAGGGATCGGTCCTCTCCCCGACCCTATTTTTAATTATGATTAACGACATTTTCAGTAATATTAACAAGATCGACAAAGGTCTTAAATTTTCAATGTACGCTGATGACCTGGCGGTGTGGTTCTCGCACCCGAGTGTCGATCAAGCCAGCAAAATGTTACAACTAGTACTCATTGATATAAAGGTATGGTGCGACCAATGGGGTCTGGAAATTTCTCCAAGTAAATCTGCAGCTCTAATTTTTTCAAAGAAACCTGCATATGTGGAACCCTACATTCCATTAAAATATAACAATCAAATTATCCCTTTCGTCAAATCATTCAAGTATCTGGGAGTAACGCTAGACACACGTCTCTCGTTCATCCCACACTTCAATGATTTAGTGCAGAGATGTACGAGACGAATTAATATTATGAAGTCATTGGCTGGTCGAGAGTGGGGCGCAGATCGTGCCACTCTTCTCCAACTATATACTTCCCTGATACGCCCAGTACTGGACTATAACGCATTCTTATTTGATGACATATGTTCCAAACAAATTAAAAAATTGCAAACTGTCCAAAACGCTGCCTTGCGGATCGTGACTGGAGCCTGCCGCACCACCAACACCACAAACTTACACATCGACACAAACATTCCCACACTCTGCCGCCGACGCAAATTCACACTACTTAGATTCTACACCAGAGCAAGTTCACACCCCACACGCCCAACATTCCACATCTTAAATCACCCCGCACCCACAAGACGACAAACACTACTACAAAAACGACACCCACTCATCAGTCACAGAATCAGACAGACACTCGCACTATTCAACATCCCACACATCAACACAATGCCAACGCCACCACTCACATCTCACTGGCTCGACACAACACCAGACACACACCGCCTCTTCACACACAACAAAAACACAGTCACGGCGGCAGAGACACACACACTCTTCAACGAACACAAAGCACAACACAACACATACACATACATATACACAGACGGCTCTCGAAGCGACGGCCGAACCGGTGGTGCATTCTACACAAACACAGTTAGCAATAACTTTAGACTTCCCGACATAAATAGCGTATACACAGCGGAACTGTCATCCATTTTATTAGCATTAATATATGTCAGAAAAGAAAAACTTAAGGAAGTAGTCATTTGCACAGACTCGTCCGCCTCGCTCACGGCCATTTCCTCGATTAGTGACTGTAGAAACCCGATAGTATTTAAAATCAGACAGCTAATTAAGTATTTAAACAGTAAAAACAATAGTATTAAATTCCTCTGGATCCCAGGACACGCAGGTATCCCGGGAAACGAGGAAGCCGACAGACTTGCGAAATTGAGCCTAGAATTACCTTCAGTAAACCAACTTCCAAGCCCAGTATCAGACGTGTTAAATTATATTAATTCTCAACTTATCGTACTGCGCCAGAGCGAGTGGGACGCCGCTCCGCATTTTCATCTTTATCCAATCAAGCCAAAAGTCCAACATTTTATATCAAGTCATCAGAATTGTAGAGAGAAGGAGGTAATTTTGGCGCGCCTCCGTCTCGGTCATACAAAAATTACTCATTATTATATTATGGAGAACCTCCCGCCACCAAATTGCCAACATTGCCCAGGTTATCCGCGCTACACAATCAAGCACTTACTTCTTACTTGCCCAGTACACAACGATAAACGACAGAACATTATTAATTACACACAACAAAATGGCATCACATTAAATCTTCAAACACTGTTAGGTGATAGTTATCCTGAATTGATAGGTCTCCTCTTAGATTATCTCTACCAAACACGTTTAGCTAACCAAATATAACAGGGGTTTTTGGCCTTGCGCATTTTTGGCCCACCGCGCAGGTTTTTTCCCCTTTGCCTTAGACGCTGGGTTTTTTATTATTTAGGACTTTTCGCCCAGCTAAATACACCCCACAACCAGGTCTCGCCGAGGCGCCGGAGCCAGGGAGATTGGCAACAGTCTCCCGTTGTGGCAATGACGGCACCCCCACGGCTCCATCAACACTGACATTGTACAGGTGTATTGTAATAAAAATATGTATGCATGTGTGTCTCGTGTTTGACTTATTTTTGACCTTGAACGAAATACTTAACGTAATGATAGATATTATATTTGACCTTGAACGAAATACTTAACGTAATGTTAGATATTATATTTACTTGAACAGTAAATTTTCCGGGTCTACATAAACCGGTTAACGTAATTAATTAACGTAAAATAGCTACCCTATTCCCTTGCTTGCTCGGGTTCACATAAACCGATGAACGTAACTCTTTGCCTGGCAAATTGCCAGAAGTAATGTCCCAAACCCGGGAAATGGCTATAGGCCGGTCCGGGTAGTAAAAAAAAGAAGAAAAAAAAGGCATTATCAAACACAGTTAACAATAACTTCAGACTTCCAGACACAAATAGCGTATATACAGCGGAATTGTCATCCATTTGATTAGCATTCATATATGTCAGAAAGGAAAAACTTAAAGAAGTAGTCATTTGCACCGACTCCTCGCAGGCCTCGCCTCGCTCTCTGCCATTTCCTCGATTAGTGACTGTAGAAATCCGATAGTATTTAAAATTAGACAGCTAATTAAGTATTTAAACAGTAAAAACAGCAGCATCAAATTCCTCTGGATCCCAGGACACGCCGGTATCCCGGGAAACGAGGAAGCCGACAGACTAGCGAAATTGAGCCTAGAATTACCTTCAGAAAGCCATCTTCCAAGCCCTGTATCAGACGTTTTAAATTATATAAACTCTCAACCTAGCATATTGCGCCAGGGCGAGTGGGACGCTGCTCCGCATTTTCATCTTCATCCGATCAAGCCAAAAGTCCAACATTTTATATCTAGTCACCAGAATTATAGAGAAAAAGAAATAGTATTGGCACGCCTCCGCCTCGGTTATACCAAAATTACTCATTATTATATTATAGACAATCTTCCGCCACCAAATTGCCAACATTGCCTAGGTTATCCGCGCTACACAATTAAGCATTTACTAATTACTTGCCCAGCACTCAACGACAAACGCCAGAAAATTATTAATTACACGCAACAAAATCGCATCACATTAAATCTTCAAACGCTGTTAGGTGATAATTATCCTGAATTGATAGGCCTCCTCTTTGATTGTCTCTATCAAACACGTTTAGTTAATCAAATATAACAGTTTTTTTGGGCTAGCGCATTTTTGGCTCTCCGCGCAGGTTGTTTCCCCTTTGCGTTAGGCGCTGTTTTTTTGTATTAATCAGGACTTTTCTCCCAGCTAAATACATCCCACAACCAGGTCTCGCCGGGGCGCCGGAGCCAGGGAGACTGGCAACAGTCTTTCGTTGTTGCAATGATGGCACCCCGGCTCCATCAACCTTGACACTGTGTTCAAGCGTATATTTGTTCGTGCGTGTATTTAATCAAATATGTATGTATGTGTGTCTCGTGTTTTACTTATTTTTTACCTTGAACGAAATACTTAACGTAAGGCTAGATATTATATTTACTTTGCACAATTCATTAACGTAAAATAGATACCCTACTCCCTAGCTTGCTCCGGGTTCACATAAACCGGTTGACGTAATTATTTTCCTGGCAAATTGCCAGATGTAATTTTTTTTTTTTAATAATAAATTTAGTCCGAATGTTTTTGAATGGATGGATTTCCAAGGTCAGGCCCGCGCTAAGCATAGCTTGTTGCGCAGGCTCTGACCCCACCACCCGATCATGCAATTCCTGGCGTCCGGCAGAATTTAGAAGCGAAAGTTTTACGTCCCCGACATACCTGGACACGGTCCGCCCCGCCCTCTGACGTCACCTGACCTTGAGTGCGACCGCTGCCACCGGCCACAGGCCATCCCAGTCAGGGGCAAATAGCGAGCGCCGAAGCGACTCGAACCCGGGCTGCCACTACCGGGTGAGGTCAGAAACCCAGCGCTCTCCCAACTGAGCTACAGGGGCGGACAAATAATTAATTAGTAAATCCCCCCCCCGGAAAATGGCTATAGGCCGGTCCGGGAAGAAGAAAAAAAACTCCAGCCAAGCGCGGGTAAACGGCGGGAGTGGCTGACTCGGCTCGACTTCGCGCCGATCGCGGCGCGGTACCAAGATTATATACCGTGGTTGTTTTTACGCATTCGCTGCAAATTGGGGTTTTCTTTCATTCCTTGATAGTTTGTCTCTTCTCGTTGTATTTTGGTTGTTGGAGTTTGGCTTGAGAAAAGTTTTGTGGCTTGCAGGGTGTTTGGCTTGTGAAAAGTTGTGTGGCTTGCAGTAATATATCTTGATATTAGCCCCGTTTACATACCAGTTTCAAAACAGTGGAACATTGTCCACTAATAGTGGAGCATCAAGGTTTCTTTCACCATCACATTATCACGATTACGGCACCAGTGCGTCAATTTACCGTCTGCTGTTATGTATCACATTGGTCGTATGGCTGTTGCAGCCTAGGTATTGCCTTTGTTGGTGTTGTTTCCGTGGTATTATACAGAATTCACGTCAGGTGCTGGTCGCGAAAATAAGTACCCGCTAACTTGGCTAAAATAAGCTCCTCCCACGTTTCGAGCTGCATGAAATACGATACAGAGCACGACACAGCGGGTCATTTTTAGGCACCGCAAGCACTTTTTAGATGCCTGCGGCATGCACTATGCGGCATGCGAACATATGTGCGACAAAATACTAATGACAGCGCCGGTATATTGGTGGAGCATTGTGTTATTGGTTGTGTTGTTGTATGGTACCGGTATGATACTTTCCGGAGATCTTGCAGCTCCTAGTTCTTATTCGCGAAAAAGCGGCAACTGCTGTCGGAAGAAAAAAATCGGTTGCGCATATGGAAGCGTAGCAGTCTTCGCAAAAGCTGCTACGCTACCAAATGAAGGTCAAAATGTCGGAAGAAAAAATACTCCGCTCTGGATGTTTGTGCTGTTAAAGGAAATAGTTCACCTTGGAAATTCTTTACCCAACACGATTTGATTATATTTTTTAATACAATTTCTTTTTATATTGTCAAACATGGCCTTATATCGCGCCGATTCAGGACAGAAGGCCGTACATTTTTATTGTTTATAAAAAAAACTATATTCATACTCTGAGTCAGAGTCCTGACGTCACGCGAATGTAAACAATGGTTCAGCCAATCAGATGCGAAAGTAGTCGCGTAAAGATAGACTCGCATTGGAGATGTGCCAACCGGCGGCCGGCGTTCGCTTGCTAGCACCAGCTGCAAGCTGATTGGCTGATGGTATAGCCTCTGCCCGGGCTAGAACCAGTACAACATTCTTTCACCAGCACCGCATTCCTTCGCCAAAAACTCAAATATATTCGGCTGGAGAGTCTTTTCAGTCAAGAAAACTTGCAGATAGGGGTTTCCCAACACGGGCTACACAACTGCTATCTCAGTTTAAAACTAAAGTTGAAGGTGAACTATTTCCTTTAACAGTACTTATAAAGCACGATCTCGAATTAAAAGAAACCAAGATCACTTTTACACCATGTTTGAGCAAATTCGATCAAATCTCAGTCTGGTGTAGTGGTGATCTCTACTCAAACGAGCTTAATGGAAGATATTCCACAATTAGTAGACAATGCTCCACTATTTTGAAATTGCTATGTAAACGGGGCTATTGTTAGCACCTAGAGCGATTCTAAGACCAGATTAAGAATCAGCGTTGTTTTTTACATTAGGAGGGAGGTCGTTCGATGCAACAAATATATTTTTTTTAGATCTTGAAGAAAAAAATTGTCATTAAAAAAATGGTAAAAATCAAAATTGTCACAAAAGCAAAAATGTTTCAGATAGCCCGTGACTAGCTCTACAGCCACTGTTAATTATAACTGTGGGTTGTACAAACTGAAAGTGTTATATTATTTAAAGCTGAATTTTGTACATGTTTTTCAAATATAAAAAACAACACTTTAAGCCAGTTTCTTCGAAAAGGAATGCTCATATTTGGATTCTCCGACTTTTTTACGTCAGAAAAAAGGCCTCGGCTGACTTTTTGACAAAATCCAAAATGTAAAAATACCCAAATTTTGGACTTTACATTTTTTAACTATACAAGGATAGTGACTGGCGTTTGTTTTTCATCGACAGAGGAGCTAGAGACGTTCAACGATATATAAACACGTTTCTTAACTTAAGTAAATCTTAGAGATATT
Source organism: Chirona hameri (assembly GCA_036785665.1). Taxonomy (NCBI): domain Eukaryota; kingdom Metazoa; phylum Arthropoda; class Thecostraca; order Balanomorpha; family Balanidae; genus Chirona; species Chirona hameri. Next base: position 10,669 of record JAXIVJ010006100.1, on the reverse strand, counting down.
TGAACTTAGTTTGGTCATCTTTGTAATTAACTTTTAAGTACAAGCAATCCACTGATTCCAAAATGGTGTTTGATGGTGAAACTATTATCAATTGCCTATCGAATGAGATATGCCTATCGAATCGAACAACGAAATCAATGCAAATATACTTCAATCACTTGGCCTCACATGGATCCATCTTTCAGCGGAACGTAACGTGATCGGGACGCGACCGCACTGGTTCGCCGCCAAGTCGCGCTATTTGTTCCGGTTCTCACCGCGCGCGTCCGAATACGAGCGGAGGGGGAGCGGAGGGGACACGGAGCGGGCCCGCGACGGCCCGCGGCGGTTCGCGCCGGGCTGTGGTTGGCTATCCCGAGACGCTTGAATCTGTTTTGACGGTTTTAACCGTTGCCGCTCATATTCCGCTGGCCGCCCGCTCGGCAGACGCGCAGTGAGAACCGGACATGAGCTGGCGGACGGGCGGCGGTTGAGTTGTTGCAGTGAGTGCTGTAGGAGTAGAGAAACTGGCTACGATTACGAATGTGGATGGTATATTAGAGAGATAGGTCGGCGGGCTTTGGCTTGGTTTTGTTTGGTTAGGATAAGGCCACTTCGGTCCGCTCGGACCATTGTGCAGTCATGGGATGAAGGAGGAAGGGTAAAGTGGGTATAAATGGAACGCCGACCGGGCAACCGTCCATGAACTTATACCCCTCCCCGCAGGGCGAAGCTTCGAGGGGGCCAAATCCATGAAGGCGGCTACCACTCCCGGGGGACGCTCGGGGGAAACCACATGCCCAGTGGTCAGCGACCACCAGACCCGGGTTAACGTGGGCGTCACAGAGAATGGAGAACCGGCAGTCGGCAGGATAAAAAGGGATCCCTTTTGGTTCTTCGGCAATATGATCAGACCGCGTAGGGATGGCGACGCGAGACTTTGGGTACAGCTAATTGAATACCTAAGACATATCTGAATAAATTTGGTGTCATTTCTTAGGTCAGGTCAGGTCACAGTGACGTCATAAAATCCAATTATAGGGTCATGATATCACGGCCTAGAGCAATGGATGCTGCATAACTAGAACGTTTCCTATTCCTATTACCTTTGTGATGATTAAAATAAGTTGCATACCATAGCTTGGGGTTACATGGAGGTCATCTGGCCTTGACTTGACTTGACTTGACTTGACTTGACTTGACTTGACCTGACTTGACCTGTCTTGACCTGACTTGACCTGACTTGACCTGACTTGACCTGACTTGACCTGACTTGACCTGACTTGACCTGACTTGACCTGACTTGACCTGACTTGACCATACCGGATTATTGCAAGGGAACAGACCAATATGGGCACCATTCGAACCTCTGCGAGCGAGGGAACAACATGGCTCTATTGTCAAGCACTTCATGGAATATTTTATTTTGACCTGATCTAACATGACCTGAATTTGACCTTATGATATTTTTGAATTTGACCTTATGACCTTACGTATGGCGTGCGATCATTTTCAATCGAAGTATCATGTAGTAGTAAATGGGACCAATATATCCGCTGTATCACAGCCGTTCGAATGATACCCATGTTGGCATATTTCGTTCTCAGCATCGCATAAGGTCAAGGTCAGGTCAAGTCAGGTCAAGTCAGGTCAAATACAAATGACCTCTTTGTGACCCCAAGTTAGGATATCACAGTTAGTGTAATATTTCCCAAGGTATTGTGAAGCGTTTCCGTTGTCCATAGCTCCGGGATGTTGAATCCTGACCCTATAATTGGCTTTGTGACGTCACTGAGACCTGACCTGCATGGGATTAGCACCATATTTAACCCCATATGGCCCAGATATTCATGTGAAGGTACCCAAAGTTTCAAGTCGCTATCTCTACGCGTTCCCGTAATATCGCCGGAAAACCAGGGGGGAGGGGAAATACAGCGCCTTATGTGTTAACCCTCGCCCGGGTAGGGGGGGTGGATGCCCCCCTTCGTTTTTTTTCTGGAATAACTCGCGTAAATTCCAACCGATTGCGATGAAACTTTCAGTACACTAATTTTGAGAAGACAAAAAATCCATATATTCTAAAATATTTGCATTTCTAACCTACATGACCCGTGACCTATGACCTTTTTCCCAAGGTCATGTCAGGCACAACTGGCGTCCCGTAGTATCAATGCTTGTAACTTGTGCAGTTTCCGAGTGTTTGTTGTTCGGGAGCATATGCACAGGTGTTTCCAGGTGACAGTTGTGAACTCCACTGAGATTGTGACCTTGATTGACCTTTTCAGAGGTCAACTGAATTCATTGACCTCCGATGACATCAGATGTCTTTTTTTGGGGTTCTGGCGGATTATAGAACGTTTTTGATGCTAATTTCGAATTTGGGATCCATTTTACATAATTATATATTCCACTGGGGTCATGCGCTTCCACAGGTCAACCGAGGTCACTGACCTCAGATGACCTGACATGACCTTTTTGGAATTTGGCAGTTTTCAGGACATTTTGTGACGCTGATTACGAATGTGGCACCCATTAAGCATTATGATATGCTCATTCACGATTCTAGCTCGATAAAATTCAATTTATAGGCATTTACAATTTTGATGACTTTTTGGTCATTGACATGACCTCATAGGTCACCTAATGACCCAATACCTTAGAATCGGATATCAACGGCTTCCTCTCGTCACAAGCAACATGCTCGTCTTTGAATCGAAGCTCTAGCTTAATTAGAGGCCAAACGCTAAGGGGGGATCGTGCCAACCCCACCACCCCTACCAGAACACGTAGTGATTTTGTCCTAACCGGGCGAGGGTTAATAAAATATTTGCAAAACATGAATCGCGTGTACATAACACATGTTCAACTAATAGTTTAACATGTTCGCTTAAGTGGAAATCACCAACTTACCGGAGGTAAATTGGATCCAATTTGCTCTGACACAGGGTACAAATGATATTGGTGCACTTCGGTTCGAAATTGTGCTTTATAATTACTCCTAACCGCTTAAACATCCTGATGGAGTTTTTCTCCCTTTACTACAAGAGCTTAGTATACTTTTTGGCCTTCAAATGTTAGCGCACCGCCTTTAGAGAAGAGCGACACGCTTCCATATGCGAGACCCAACAAAGGCAATATTTAGCCTGGAACAACCGATACGACCAATGTGATACATAATAGTACACGGTAAATTGACGCGCGAGCGCCATAATTGTGATCATTTGACGGCGAAGGAAAACTTCATGTTCAACTAGTAGTTGACATTATACTATTTGCTATGTAAACACGACTACTTATTTGGCAATATATCAACGTTTTGTTGGGAAACACTGAACTTTCAGTACAAGGTTAATAGTTAATACACCCACACAAATGTATGCAATAAATGACCCCCTATTGCATAGGTATCTGTGTGTGATTTGGGGATGGAACAAAGTGTGATATTGGAACAGAACAGAGTGTGTATCACCATTCACCAGTGCACTCAGTGCACAGTGCACTCATAATGAAGCGCCACAACACTCGGAGACGTGACGGTAGTATTTAAGAAAGCGATTGGGAGTCAGTTGTTCCAAATCACCAGCATCTGATGACACGTACGTGAGAGGACGGATATTCAGAATGGCTGCAACCTCCCAGAGCAGCGTGTGGAGTCCCTCGTCATCAACACGCTGCTTGTATGGCGGTAGCACTCAGAGATGTGTCGGCAACACTCACCCTTATATTTTGGCGGTCTCATCTTGTCATATAGATACTTGTTGCCCGGGAAAATATCACTGAACTCCAATGGACCGAGGGAATCCATTCCCTTAGGGCGGCTGAAAGAGACACCACATCTGTCAAAAGTAGTACGCCAGTAGTACGCTGATCCCATACCCGACGACGCAGTGTTCCAAAAATTAATACAATACACATATTTACGTCGTACGCGTTTTTGTGTGCACATTTTCAGTCACATCGACCGAGTAGTTTCGAAGAAATAAGCACCTGAAAACCATGACTTCGGTCCGGTCGGGTCGCCCATCCGTATACATTTTCCCCAGCCGGCAGAACACTCTCTCTGACAGAAGATATATATATATATATATATATATATATATATATATATATATATATATATATATATATATATATATATATATATATGTATATATATATATATATATAACGTGACTAAAACGTAACTTTAATAAACCACGTTTGCGCCGTGCGATTGGTATACCAATCGTACGGCGCAGACTATGTTCATGATTCAGACTATACTCATTACTATACTCATGAAGAAAAGCCTCACCGCCGTAACTCACTGCTTGATATCAATTTGTTTACCTGCGCTTAGGGACCTATCAAACACTGCGAACGGGGAGGACGAGGGGCACTGCAGATAGCCATATGTATTATGTATTACATGTACACTGCACATGTAAAAATGGAAGCACGTAGAGTAACGGTCTCAGACTTTGACCGAACGACGAACAATGCTTCCGAATTAACCCGCACACTGCAGGGATTTCCGCCCCCCCCCTCATGTTTTTCAAAGATAGCAAAAAACGGCGGCGCGCAGCGCCGCCGGGTTTTGATACACCTGTTAGGACATCAATTGCGCACACTTTAAAGAAACAAAATATGCTCGGGTCATCTCAGGTCAGGTCACCAAACCTGGTCAAGTGACCCCACCACCAAAAATGTTTGCAGTTGTGCCAAAGCCAGAGTTTTTCACCGATCAGGTTGAAACTTACAGGATGTCATGAGGGCATCAGTACTTACAATTCGTCTTACTCGGAATTTTGATATCGGTGACCTAAGGTCAGGTCAATTTCGTAACCTCCCCATAATAAGTCAATGGGCAAATATACAAATGCTTCCTATTTCAAGGATATGCATGGTACTAGTCCAATTACTTCTGGATCATGTTATTATAGGATATTCTTGATGATCCAAGTGTAAGTTTTGTTCAGTGACCCCTATTGGGTCATTTGAGGTCATGCGAGGTCACCATCACTTCTTTGTCAATAACTCTCGACATAATGAAGATAGAGAAGTAAAACAGACATCAATGTGTTTGTCTCGTCTAGACACGTCTTCCCATATGCAACATGCCCTACTTGGGTCACCACTTGACCTTGACCTTAGGTCAAATTGTTAAGTTGACTTAACAAGGTCTCCATATATATCATGCAAAGCGCCTTGACAAGATAAATACAATGGCGTAAACAGTTTTCCGTTATCTTTATTAAGTAAAAAGTTAATATCAAAAAACGATTTTGCAAAAAAAACGGCATTTTTTTCTTTTTGACCTCTGGAGCCTCAAATATTGACCTGAGATCAAATCTGAGGGCACATTAGCGATTATAAATTTCACTGGCTGGCGTTTTCTTTTTTCCGTTTGTTTCTAACTATCATTGTTTCTGATATACATGGGAATTTCTGGAGCGATGTCCTAAAACAGGAAAAAACTGGAAAATTTGACCTTTGATGACCTCTGGTGACCTCAATTTGGACCTGACTTAAAAAAACACTGAAATACTTTCGATAAAACATGTATGAAGCTATCAAATGCCTTTTTCCGCTTCTCGCTATGTTGCGTAGTTTTCGAGATCTCAGGGGGGCGGGGGGCGGAAATCAACCCCACCTGTTCGTGTTCGGCGCAAAGCCCCTGCAGTGCGCGGGTTAAAAAAGGTTCACGTTACATACTTTTAGCTTGTTGTCATCGAATTCGAAAGAAGCGCAAGAAAAGATAACACGAAGGATAGAGATTGAACTAAATATAACAAATACAAATGACAAGGCAAATGTGCTACAATTGTTCCGCACCCTGTTGACATGGCCTGCCCAGCTCAGGTTGCAGTATAGTACATCGACGAAACGCGATCCGCAGAGCTCCACTATTTAATTTAAAGGCTCTCAATCTGGAATGAAATGACCGAACCAACCACCGCAGTGATGGGTTTGCGCGGCTGATGGTGTTCGGTGTGTAGGAGGCAACTTAGATCAGTTTCGTGTCGAGAATGCCATCCCGTCCGTGATCTCGTTCACCCTGGCCCGTTCTGCGGCTCAGTTCCATTGATAACGCGTCTGGGTGTAGACGGCCGGGCGTCTAACGGCCATCGAGAACGATTGCCATTTGATGGAACTCGGAGTGGTTCTTTGTGAGGCTGATTGGCGAAACTGACAGACGAGCATCATCCTGCTTCGTTCAGAAGTCCATAATCTGCAACGACTCGCTTTGGCGGAAAATGTGGTGGCGCCAAATAATGTCCCAATGCCTGTCAACGATTGGCGATTCCTTTCTGCTTTTGGAATGAGTTGTCCGTGAGTGGAAATGAAGCGAAAATAACGCAAACGTTCGAGAGCAAACAAATGGAAATTACAAACTGGGTGGAATGGAAAGGTGTTCTTGTCCACGACGCTTAGGGCGGGATGAGTGAAATGGATCGGGGTAAATTTCAAAATTGTAATTGATAGCGTAAAGAGCTCTCAGCAACGACCCTTTCACTGATATCAATATGCATGTTCACCAACGTCATTTAAAATCCAAAGTTGTGTGAACCGGAATGCAATGAGTCAAATAATATCACTGAACAAGTCGGCAGGGCTCTCCTCGCTCATACATATATCTGGTCTTACCATGGGCATGGTCTATTTGGTCATATTACCATGGTCTTACCATGGGCGGTCGATCTTACCATGGTCTTACCATGGGCGGCCGATGCCATCGAACGTAGGTCTCCCAATGAAGGGCAGGTAGCGCAAGCGGGCTCGAATTAAAAAAAAACTTCCAATCGTCTGTAATGAATCTTCTAAGAACTGCGCTATTTTGTAGCGCAGGTAATAATGTATCCCATGAAGTTGATATAATCTGGTGATCATAAGTGTCACGTTTCATAAAGTTTAGAAATTCAGAAATGTACATTATACATTCAATACAATTTTAATTGAGAAATTTAGCAATATCGATGTTACGTACTGCTCAAGTGACCATACCGGGATCGTATTTAGCAACTAATTCGGTTTATGTCTCAAGTGTAAACATGAAGTATCTATTGTTCGACGAATAGCGTTCGAGATAAAAGCACCTAACTAAAAGCACAAACAGTATTCGTGGTTTTAGTTCGCGCAAAGTTATCGGCATGTTACTAATAGCCTCACTAGACTTCACTGATCGTGCTGATTTGTGGTGTATTGTCTTGCGAACGTTGATGCCAACAATTGTATTGTGAGAGAAAACAACGAACGAACATAAAGACGGTGCACATAAGAATATTTGCAAGTTCAGCTATCAAATACTATATTTCGAGAAAAGTACAAAATCAATAAATCAAGCTCAAATTTCAATATGATTATTTTCTGCTAAGTAATACTTTGGTTGAGTGATCAAAGACAGTCATACATTGTCAGTGCTCTACCTATGCATTTCATAGAGATATTCATGCATTTTTTGCACGAAACACGAAAGAAAGTGTAGACCGTAAACGCTTTGTTCTGTAATGTTCTGCAAGGTACTTACGAGTCCAATAAGTTTGAATAAATACATACACGGTTTCCATCAAGACAAATTGCAACCACAAACAATGTATACGCCAGGAATCAGGCACGTAGCCAGGATTTCGTCCAGGGGGATGCCGCGCCTCGAAAGGGCCCCCTTCCCGACCGCTGAAAGGGCCCCTTCCAAGCGTTGAAAGGTCAAAACAAAACGGATACAAAATCACGTTACAAGGATGAAAAAATGCAGTACGACAGGTATGGCATGAGCCATACCAACTTTTAGGACCTGGAGATAGCAAACTGCCATATCAATTTTGGAACAAGCGACACCAATTTGGAATCAGGTATACCAATTTGGAATATTTGTATTAAGCTCAAGACCTGGAACCCTTAACCCGCGACTTACTGGGGGGGGGGCTATTTTTTTGCCCCCCCCCCCCTCTCGTTATTTTGCAATAACTCCTAAACGAACACTGGTATAATATAGGAAAGTAGCAACATAACACATAAATGCGCCTAGAAACGGCCCGTTTTTTGTATCTAACATGCATATAATCGAAACTGTAGGTAAATTGCGCCGCGGAGCGGCGCAAAAAAAGAATTGTATTCCCTGAACAGCTGCATTCTTACTGTTGAAAGGCCCAGAGTCTCTTCAGATCGTCTAGGGGCCCTTCCGAACTTTTCAACGCCCTTTTGACCTGTTCAGGGACTCATCTGGGATCCATGAAAAGACATAATGTGGAGTTGGTGATAATGTGATATATATTAAATACAAAGAGGGCTTACTCTATAATAAACCTTGAAATCGGAGCTTGCGGGTATATTGTAACACCCTGCGTTAGCGATTAAGAGGCATTCGGTAACATGTCATTGCTCATCTTAAAGACAAGCAATGACCTGTTACCTAATGCCTCTTAATCGTTGACGAAGAGTGTTACAATATACTCGAAAGCTCCGATTTAGTATTTGTATTATGGAGTATGTACTCTTTGTATTTAATCTTCATCTGGGATCTCTACGTGCGTTGGGCCCTTCCGGTAACTCCTAAACGAGCACTGGTATCATCACCAAACTTGCTGTACCTTCTGTCACATTAATTCTACACATGTTGGCAAAAGGAAAAATATGTGGTTATGATAGGTCAACCGGGAATGATGTCAGAGTGACGTCATGTTTTCGGTTTTTGTTGCAAAATAATGGTTTGCGGAAAACGCTCTCAAAGGTACGATGTTTGAGATAAACTCAATTGTCTTAAATCAAATTACTGACTTAGACCGGGCTATCAAACTACTATCTCGGATTTTTTTGATTTTTTATTCAAAATTTTGAGAAATCCAAATACATTTTGTGTGTTTTTACCAAATTTTCAAGACAAATTCAGAATTATCCAATAACCGGAATATATGTGATCGAGACGTGTGCAGTGAATATGTGTACCAAATTTTAATAGGGGTTCCTCTGAGAGGAACTCCTCTGACTTTCCAAGAAGCCCCTCTTGTGTGTCAAGGGGCGCATTCGGCCTGTTCAGAGGTCCCTTCCGACCTGGTCAGGGACTAAACTGGCTGCTTTGACACCCTTCCGACATGCTCAGGGGCCACTCCGACCTGCCCAGAGGCACCTCCAGTCTGGCTAGGAACTCGTCCGGCATGTTCAAGGGCCCTTCCGACCGGCCCAGGGGCCGTTTCAGTCTAGCCAGGAGCCCCTCCGATCTTCCCAGCGACTCTTCTGGTCCGGCTGCGCTGGCTGCTTTATCGCCCTGCCGACATGCTCAAGGGGCCCTCCTACCAGCTCTGGGGCCCTTCCATGCTGGCTAGGGGCCAATTCGGCATGTTCCGGGGCACTTCTCACCCGATCAAGTGCCCTTTCAGTCTGGCCAGGGGCCCTCCGATCTTCACAGGGGAATTGTGAACTTTCCAGGGTCCATCTGGTCTGTCCAGGGGCCCTCCAGCCTTCTAAAGGGCCCTTCCAACCTGGCAAGGGACTGTACTGGCTGTTTTATCGCCTTGCGAAATGCTCCGAGGGCCCTCCAACCTGCCCTGGGGCCCCTCCGTGCTGACTAGGTGCCCATTCGGCATGTTCAGGGGCCATCCTAACCCACCAAGGGGCCCTTTAAATATGAGCAGGGGCCCCTCTGACCTGGACAGGGCCCTTTGAACTTCCCAGGGACTCTCTGGGGTCTGTCCAAGGGCCCGCTAACCTGCCTAGGGGCCCTTATGACCTGGCAAGGGATTGTGCTGGCTGCTTTGTCGTCCTGCCGACATGCTCAGGGGCCTCTCAACCTGCCCAGGGGCCACTCTGTACAGCCTAGGGGCCATTCCACGTGTTCAGGGGCCCTCGGACCCGCTCAGGTGCCCCTATGGTCTGTGCAGGGCCCCTCTGAAATGCACATGGCACTTTTGAACGTCAAAGCGGCCTTCTGGTCTTTTAGAGAGGGTCCTGGTGGTACTAAAGAGCCTCTGAAGTGCTCTAAACTGTCTTCTAAAAAAAGATCACGCTTCGCATGGTAAAGAGCCCATGATACCGCGCTTCGCGCAGTCTCGTCGGCCCTTTACGGCGCGCGCAGCGCGCCGAAAAGGGCCTTCGCCGCCGAAAAGAGCCCTCCTGGCCATCAGGGGGGTGCGGCCGCACCCGCCGCACCCCCCCCTTGGCTACGTGCCTGTCAAGAATGCAAACTCGGGTAGAATACATAGCGTTGCATTTGCCCACGCTACTCCGGATAATTCAGCGACTGTTTCTCCTGCTTCCGGCTTTGCCATCATCCATTAGCAGCGTCGGCAATCTGCGCCGTCAAATGTTCACAGAATCTGGCGAGACGTTCCCAGACGTAATGAAGGCTAAGTGGTTATTTCTGGCTCCAGTTCAACAGCAACCCCGTCCATCAGTCTTCCGCTCACTGTGGCCTGATTACCTGCCTTGTAATGGAGGGACAATGGCTGCATTTGGCAACCAAATTACCGGAAATGGCACGCACTGTGTCCTTTGTATTATCGTTCTCGCACCATACTCCAGGAGACGACGAGGTGATCAGCGAGAGATAAACGCTGTGAGGGCCAGAAAGAGAGAGAGAGAGAGAGAGAGAGAGAGAGAGAGCGAGAGCGAGAGCGAGAGCGAGAGCGAGAGCGAGAGCGAGAGCGAGAGCGAGAGCGAGAGCGAGAGCGAGAGCGAGAGCGAGAGCGAGAGAGCGAGAGCGAGAGCGAGAGCGAGA
>JAXIVJ010006099.1:0-65000 GCA_036785665.1 Chirona hameri | reverse complement strand
TATACATCTATACATCTATACATCTATACATCTATACATCTATACATCTATACATCTATACATCTATACATCTATACATCTATACATCTATACATCTAAATCTATACATCTATACATCTATACATCTATACATCTATACATCTATACATCTATACATCTATACATCTATACATCTATACATCTATACATCTATACATCTATACATCTATACATCTATACATCTATACATCTATACATCTATACATCTATACATCTATACATCTATACATCTATACATCTATACATCTATACATCTATACATCTATACATCTATACATCCTACATCTATACATCTATCTATCTATCTATCTATCTATCTATCTATCTATCTATCTATCTATCTATCTATCTATCTATCTATCTATCTATCTATCTATCTATCTATCTATCTATCTATCTATCTATCTATCTATCTATCTATCTATCTATCTATCTATCTATCTATCTATCTATCTATCTATCTATCTATATCTATCTATCTATCTATCTATCTATCTATCTATCTATCTATCTATCTATCTATCTATCTATCTATCTATCTATCTATCTATCTATCTATCTATCTATCTATCTATCTATCTATCTATCTATCTATCTATCTATCTATCTATCTATCTATCTATCTATCTATCAATCTATCTATCTATCTATCTATCTATCTATCTATCTATCTATCTATCTATCTATCTATCTATCTATCTATCTATCTATCTATCTATCTATCTATCTATCTATCTATCTATCTATCTATCTATCTATCTATCTATCTATCTATCTATCTATCTATCTATCTATCTATCTATCTATCTATCTATCTATCTATCTATCTATCTATCTATCTATCTATCTATCTATCTATCTATCTATCTATCTATCTATCTATCTATCTATCTATCTATCTATCTATCTATCTATCTATCTATCTATCTATCTATCTATCTATCTATCTATCTATCTATCTATCTATCTATCTATCTATCTATCTATCTATCTATCTATCTATCTATCTATCTATCTATCTATCTATCTATCTATCTATCTATCTATCTATCTATCTATCTATCTATCTATCTATCTATCTATCTATCTATCTATCTATCTATCTATCTATCTATCTATCTATCTATCTATTCTATCTATCTATCTATATATCTATCTAATATATATATAATATAATATATATATATAATTATATAATATATATATATATATATATATATATATAATATATATATATATATATATATATATAACTATATATATATATATCAACGTGAATCTTTAAATACCTTAAGCTGTATCAATTATACGTCTTCTCACAAAATTTAAATGAAATTGGTGGAGCACTTTTGGAGATAATGGCGTTTTAGTGACGTCATATCATGCCATTTTTCGTGTAAAAATGATAAATGTTTGAAAAATCTCAGAAAAATCGAGGGCTGAAGTAAATTGCAAACAAAGAATATGAAAATCAAGCAAATAACATTTTCTTCAAAATTTCTATCTCAGATTTTCGCAATTTTGAGACTTTTACCCCCGAAATATAAAAAAGACGTCACTGGCACCTCACGTGTGCGCGTCTGAAACGGGCGCAAGCCGACGCCCTGACCTGCTGGTGGTGCCCCGAGTGTGTTAGCACCAGCGGCACGTCGCAGTGCCCTGCTGGTGCCTCCAGTGCCGGCCCATCGGTAAGCGGGGAGGTGGAGTGTCCCCAGGCCGGCCCGGTCCAGCCGTCACCTGTTGCCACGCAGAGCGGCGATGATGGTGGCCTGGCACTCAGGCTGGCTCACCTCAAACAGACGCGCCGGGTGATCCGTAGGATCCCCAAGGGGTGCCAGGATCCAAGCCGCTGGTGCCATGGCAACCCTCATCGAGACAGCTATAGGGGAAAAGACCGAGGCAGCATGGGTGAGTCTATTCCTCTTTCCATTCCTGGCGCTCCATGTACCGAGGAGAGAGGCGAACCCAACCGACAATTCGTCACTTACGGCGAACATTAAGCGTCAGATTTCCAGCTACATGGAATCCGGCTCCCTAATGCACTCTGCTGCGGCGGCTGCTGAGGGCTCCACCCCGAACTGGACTTCCCCCACCACAAGCCAAAGCGGCACCGATCACCGGAGATGGCCAGCGAGAGTCTGCAGGGAAGGGTGGCAGCCAAGTTGTCGGACGGAGATGTGCGGGGTAACATACGACTGCTGGCCTCCAGTGACGAGATCGCCCAAAACTCAGAGGAGGTTATAGAGAGCCTGAAGCTCAAGCACCCAACCGCTCCAGCTGACCTGACCCTGCCGCCTCCGCAAGACGGGACGACTCAGTCCTGCCTAGCTACCGAAGCCGAAGTGAAGACGTCCATAACTTCCTTCGACACCGGCTCCAGCGCAGGACTGGACGGCCTGTGACCGGCCCACCTGAAGGACCTGACCAGCCGGTCGGCGGGAGAAGCCGGCGCGTGGCTGACCGCTGCCCTCATGGACCTCGTCAACTTGTCGCTCAGTGGCGAGGTACGGCTCGAGCCGCCTTTTTTGGAGCCGCCTTGACGACACTGCGTAAGCCGGACGGCGGCGTAAGGCCAATCGCCGTCGGCTGCACCTACCGCCGGCTGGCGACCAAGCTCGCCCTGAGGCCCCTCAGGGCTGAGCTGGGTGAGAAGCTGAGACCCATACAGCTGGGATACGGCACGTCTGGGTGATGTGAGGCCGCGGCGCACGCGACACGGGCGTTTATTCGTTCCTTTGGCCAGGAGAGCGCGATCGTCCAAATTTATATGAAAAATGCCTTCAATACGATTCGCCGCGATCACTTCCTGAGCCGAGCACGGGAGAGCGCGCCATCTATATACCGCCTGCTATGGCAGACGTACAGCGAGCCGACGCCGCTCTTCTGCGGCACCTCTGCAATCACCTCTGCCACTGGTCTCCAGCAGGGTGACCCCAGTGGGCCGGCAGTCTTCTCACTAGCCGTTCACCAAGTGGCTAGCGCTGTGACCGCGCCCTTCAACTGATGGTATTTCGATGACGGCACCCTCGGCGGAGAGGTCAGCACCATCTGCTCTGATCTGCGGCAACTGATCTCCGGCATGGCTAGAATCGGTCTCGACATAAATCCAGCCAAGTGTGAAATTATCCTGCCTTCCAGCATTTCAGAGGAGCGGAGGACCTCCGCCGTCGGCGAGATCCACCAGCTGCTCCCGCGCTCTTCTGTTTTGACGGACGCCGAGCTGACGATGCTCGGGGCGCCCATCACGGAGGCTGCAGCCGAGGCAACCATGGCGAAGAAGAAGGCAGAGCTGGATCGCATGTTGGACCGCTTCCACTGTCTTGACGCCCACAGCGCCTTTTCCTGCTTCGCAACTGCCTCTGGTTGTCCAAGTTGCAATATCTTCTAAGAGCTGCCCCCATGCATTGACAGCCAGACCTTCTCCAGGCGGTCGGACCTCAAATCAGCCATCACCAGCCTGACTAATGTCAGATTTGAATATACCAGCTGGGAGCAGGCAGTCTTGCCTATCAGGTACGGCGGCTTCGGACTTAGACGGACGGAAGATGTCGCATTGCCCAGCTATGTGGCGTCCCTTCACCGCTGTCAGCAGCTCATCTCTTCAATATTGCCCGCATCATGCGACGCTTCTGTCGTACGAGAAGGTGCAGAGGCAATATAAGATTGGCAGAGTGAAGCGGGTGACAGAGGAACACCAGACGGCGAAGCAAAATATCAGCAAAGAGTATGGGACTCTGTCATCGTCGAGCGCCGCCGGAACTCCCTGCTGTATCAGACGGTAAGCGCCCAGATGGAGTAACAATCTACCCGTTCTCCAACGGCATTCCCTTGGTGTGGGATGCGACGTACGTGAACACGTTCGCCGACTGTCACCTAGCGTCGGCTGTAGTCGCCGCTGGTGAAGTTGCCAGGGACGCCGAGGTCAAGAAGCGGCACAAGTACGCCGACCTGGCCCAGCGCTACCGCTTCGAGCCGGTTGCGTTCGAGACCGGCGGCGCCTGCGGCCCGGCGACTAGAACTCTAATAAAAGAGCTGGGAGCACGCATGATTGCGACATCAGGAGAAAGACGCGAGACGGAGTGGCTCTGGCAGCGCCTCTCCATTGTTGTGGTGCGAGGCAACGCCACCTCCGTCCTACTCACAGCTGGAATGGAATTCAAGACACTACAACAGCCGCCACCTCTAGGTAAACCTCCAAGACGACACCTACAAGTGAGGCGAAGGATATAACACGCACGAACCAGCAGGGTCCCAGGAGTGGCTATCCATTGACGCGGACCCCGAGTCTGCTGCGCGCCTCTGCCTGGGCAGGCGCGCTCTCCCCCGGCCTGCCACACACGCCCGGCCTCGCCAGCGTGAGCCTTGCGGCCAGTGCCAGCCCGGAGCCTCCAGCCAGCAGTGCTCACCTGATCGGCCTTTTGGACCTGGAAGCGTCGACTGGCCAACCAAGCTCACCTCGGCCTAAACATCCATTGTCAGAGTTTAGAGCAATGTACGTGCAAATGCGGGCCCAAATGTGGTCATTAGAAGTGCTGGAGGATCGCGACCCTATATCGGACCCCGAATTAGCCCGCTACCTGACAGGAAAGATAGGATAGGATAATAGGACAGATACCTGCATTGTCGTGTTCGTCTGGTGTTGTCATGTATATTGCGTATGCTTCTACATTGTTCTTGACATAATGAACCTCGACAAATACTAATAAAAAACTTATTTTTCGGGGAAAAAAACGCAAAATTAAAATTTTCAACGATAATTAAAACACTGAATCACTGAACTCTATAACATGGAGCGAACATTTGCCGGAAGGCTGGTCTAATGCCGGCCGCCATCTTGCCGGTACCAAAAAGGCAGCCGGGCGCGCGGCCGCCCGTGTTAAAGGAAATAGTTCACCTTCGGAACATTTTTCAGAACACGATTTTATTATATTTTGTAATACAGTTTCTTTTTTTCTTTTCAAAAATGGTCCCACATCGCGCTAGTTCAGGACAGAAGGTCATAAATTATTAAGTTTATGGTGTGCGTTATTGGTCTGCGCATGCTCCCTGGCAGTGCTGGCACTTTCAGACGGTACGGTACATCATATATGCGCCGCATTCCTTCGTCAAAAAGTCAAATATCTTCGGCTGGAGAGTCTTTTCAGCCAAGAAAAGTTGCAGATAAGGATTTCTCAACACGGGCTACAAAACTGCTATTTCAGTTCAAAACCCCATGTTGAAGGTGAACTATTTCCTTTAAAGGATGGGGAGGCGGGTACACCGGCTGACATTTTATAATATATTGAGCGAACTACTTCTGGTAGCGCAAAATTACTACCACTACAACGTTCCAAATTGAATGGAAAATGATTCTAGCTGTTCATATTTTTTCCCGTGAAAAAATGTGAAAAATATAAACGCACAGAATCATTCTTCATTCAATTTGGAACGTTGTGGTGGTAGTCATATTGCGCTACCACAAGTAGTTCGCTCAATATATTGTAAAATGTCATCCGGTGTACCCGCCTCCCCATTATTTAAAGGGATTATACGGGTTTTTCCCAGAATAATTGAGTTACATAGTAAAACGTACTTATAAAGGTGGTAGAAGTCCCACGGTAGCCACATTTTTCTGGAAATGACCTCTTCTGCACGTAAGGACATTCCAAAGTGCGCGGTGATGCCACCGCGTATTTTCTGCAGGACCGGCTGAGGCAGAGCCAGTCATCTCTTTTATGCTAATAAAAACACCTCACTTATGACATATTTCCGGTAAAATAAGCAATATTTGAAAGGAAATAAACTTGTTTTGCTCCAACGACACCAGCAGTTACCCAGTTTTCCCATAAAACTATATATATTTTTCATGAATTTTCATGCCAAAAAATTAATACGCCACCACCAAATTATTAGCGCTAAAGGCCAGAGAAAAGAAAACCACAACACCACAAAACCTCAACGAACAGTGAGTAGTAATACAAAGTCCCGTCAGTTTTTAATTGCATAATAATGTTGTGATCCAGTGTAGAACTTGCAGATAATTCAAAACTCTAAAATTGATCTTAAGATAAAAGTGGTGGACAGTAGTGCCGATCAAGTACTCGTTATCTGATACTAGTCTCGAAAAACGCCCAAGTTTTAACGCTGATAATTGCTGAAGTAATGGACTAAATGAGCATTGAGGTCCCTGTTATATGTCTTAAACGTGTTTAAAGCTGATACAACTGCAATAGAGTGCATTTACTTTCAGGACGGAAACCCGTATAATCCCTTTAACACGGGCGGCCGCGCGCCCGGCTGCCTTTTTGGTACCGGCAAGATGGCGGCCGGCATTAGACCAGTCTTCTGGCCAATGCGCGTTCCATGTTATAGAGTTCAGTGACTCAGTGTTTTAATTATCGTTGAAAATTTTAATTTTGCATTTTTTCTCCCGAAAAATACTTTTTTATTAGTATTTGTCAAGGTTCATTATGTCAAGAACAATGTAGAAGCATATGCACGGGCGGCCGCGCGCCCGGCTGCCTTTTTGGTACCGGCAAGATGGCGGTCGGCATTAGACAGCCCGGCCGGTAGGGGTCCCGGCGATTGCTTCCCCGTGCACTGAATACAGGGGCGCAGCCAGACCTTCTGCAAGGGAGGGGCACAGCATCCCCAGAGGGCCCCCTCGGCCAAAGGCCCCCCCCAAAAAAAAACGCGAAATGGTATCTCCTCGGATTTATGCCTCTATATTTTGCAGGGGTCCTAAATTATCGCAAAAAACGTCGAACAGACCCATGTTGAACAGACCCCATGCGTAGATTGACTGATAAGTACCGTAGTCTGATACAAAATAATGTGCGGCAACTGACTCCCTTTGGCACCATGTGAAGTATTAACACGCGCACCGACGTGGGGTGCAGATATCCGCCCATCAGAGGTTTTCGTAAATATTGGGAAAACGGCGGTGTGTAGCGCCACCAAACTTAGCATAGCTCTTTGGGCATCAATTATCCACATTTTGTGTAATTTTGTATCTCGAGTCATCTCAGGTCAGGTCAACAGGTCCTGTTAAGTGAACCCACCTCCAAGCAAGTTTTTGAAAGTTAGGTGACCCCGCCTCCAAGCAAGTTTTTGAAAGTCGTGCTAAAGCCACAGTGATTGACCGAGCGTTTTCAAACTCACATGACTTAATAAGGTCATAAGTACCTACATGAGTGAATCTTGGATTTCTAATATCGGTGACCTAAGGTCAGATCCAGGGGCACAGACAGACCTTCGTCAAGGGAGGGGGAGGGGGGGGGGGGGGGGGGAGGCACAGCATCCCGAGGGGCCCCTTCGATCAAAACCACACCACCCCCCCAAAAAAATGGCGTAAAATGATATATCCTCGGATTTGGGTCACTATATTTTGCCGGGCCCCCAAATAGTCGCAACAAAAAAACGTCAGACAGGCCCATGTCGAACAGAACCTATGCATAGATTGACTGATAAGTTCTTAATCTGATCCCAAAAAAAATGCGGCAACTGATCCCTGTTGGCACCATGATGTGAAGTATTAATACGCGCACCGACTTGGGGGGCGGATATCCGTCCCCTGATATCCGCCCCCAAGTTTTCGTAAATATTGTAAAACGTCGACACGCAGCGCCGCCAAACTTGGCGTAACTCTTTGGAGAATAATCACCCAAATTGTGTGCAATTTTTTATCTCGAGTCATCTCAGGTCAGGTCAACAAGTCACGTTCAGTGATCCCACCTCCAAGCAAGTTTTTTAAAGTTTGTGGTCGTGCCAAAGTGATCGACCGAGCGGTTTGAAACTCACAGGATTCATTTAGGCCATAGCCCATAAGTACATATAATTCGTATATCTCGAATTTGTAATATTGGTGACCGAAGGTCAATTCGATTGGTAAACTTCCATTATAAGTAAATGGAGAAAATAAAAATACGTATAAATCCACAAAAAAACGTTTAAATTTGACCAGTTTTCACCAGGTGCCTACACCATTCTTGTGCCAAATGCAAAGATCCAAGTCACATTTTTGTTATGTGACCTCTACGAGGTCAACTCAGGTGACCAAAAAGGTTACGTGTTTTTATTCAATAACTCTTTGCCAAATGAAGGTAGAGTAATGGAGTTATCAACAATGTGCTTCGCTCGTCGAGACACGTTGATTGGTGTAAAATTTGAACTTGATCTGCCTTGACCTGAGCACAGGACATGTCAATTTTCGAATATGACCTAACTAGGTCATGATCATCCGATATACCATTCGATGTCTCGACAGAGAAACACAATGGTAGAAACGGTAAGTATCACTCTAGCATGCGTATCTCAAAAGTTATTCTCTAAAAACAATTCCGCTATTTTGAGAATATTTCACGTGCGATGACCTTCCCTGAGCTAGCTATTGACCCGAGATCAAATCTGATGAAGCCTGAGTGACAACAAATTAAATTATCTTTCGCACTGGCGGATCCAGCCTCTCTCCGTGGGGGCATCTTTTTGTGGCAAAAAGGTACCCCCATTTTTGCCGCAGATTTGGGCCGGTCGCCTTACTTTGGTATTCGAGCTAAGAAATTCACTTTTCAAATTCACAACAAAATGATTTTTTTTCTCCGAAAAAAGTTTTTCCTATTTTGGACGGTCAAAAACACAAAATTTCGAGTATTCCAGATAGCCATTTTGAAGAAAATGTCATTTATTTTCTTTTGACGTTTTTTATTTGCAATTTGCTTCAAAACTCTATTTTCTACGATTGTTCAAACATTTATAGTTTTTCCGCCAAAAATGGCATGACATGGCGTCATAAAAACGTCATTATTTCCCACAATACTGCATCAATTTAATTGGAATTTGGGCGAGAAGGCGTATAATTGATGCAGCCAAATGTACTGAAAGTTTGACGTTGATATCTATTATAGTTTTGAAATTATTGAGAAAATCCGGGAGGGGGCTGATTCTGCCCCCCCCCCCCACAACGGGATGCGGGTTAAGTGTCACCGGGGCTGCTTGAATTGCATCAGGTGCGCTGTTTTGTCTATCATTGAAAGAAAGGGATGCATAAAAACTTCAAATTCAATCACTCGAGAGAAGAAAAAACTTCTGTTTTCATGAAGTTTTCTCCTAACATCATTGTTTTTCACGTTCAGTACAGGGAACGTGCGGGGGGGGGGGGGCATACTTGTATTGAAGGCCCCTCTAAGATTCCTGTGGAAGGGGGGGGGGGGGGTATTTATCCCTGATGCCCCCCTGGATCCGCCAGTGCCAGCAATAACCACCAAGGAGAGCCTCTGCCGGACACTTACCTAATGGAATTCATTTTCCCATTTTCCGAATTTGTATAAGTAATTACGAAAGTTGTCATGCCGCGAAGCGGCGCGAAATTTTCCGGTTGGGGCTGCTTGAATGGCATCAGGTGCCATTCAAGCAGCCCCATCAAGCAGGAGAAAATCAGGTTTTCTCTATCATTAAAAAAGGGAGACATACAAACTTCAAATTCAATCACTCGAGAGAAAAACACTTCCGTTTTCATGAAGTTTTCTCATAGGATCATTGTTTTTCACGTTCAGTGCAGGGAACGCGCGGGGAGGGAGGGGGGGATACTTGTATTGAATGCCCCTCTCAGATTCCTGTGGAGGGGGGGGGGGGCATTTGTCGCTGATGCCCCTTGAACCCGCCAGTGCCAGCAATTATCGCCAAGGAGAGCCTCTGCCAGATACTTACCTAATGGAATTCATTTTCCCATTTTCCAAATTTGTATAAGCTATTGCGAAAGTTGTGTCATGCCGCGAAGCGGCGCGAAATTTTCCGTTTTTTGACTGTGGATAGCTGGATTTTGACTGCTGGAAAGACGATTTTACGATAAATTGGGAACGCACGGGAGGGGGGGGGGGCATACTTGTATTGAATTCCCCCCCCCCTTCCCAGATTCCTGCGGGGGGGGGGGGCATTTGCCCCTGATGCCCCCTCCCTGGATCCGCCAGCAATCTTTCGGACGTTTTTTTTTCTCGCGCGTCGCTACCTCTTTTTGTTCTCGAGATATAGACGGGTTTTGGGAAGGACACCCATTTATGGCCAAAATTTTACCTTTGTTGACCTCTGGTGACCTCAATGACCTAAATGACCTGACCTAAAATAATGACTTAGTACATTCATTGAACCTTGTTTGTTTCGAGCTATCTAACCTGTTTCTGTTTGTCGCTATACGTTGCATGACTTTTGAAATATTGTAGGGGCGGGTATCCACCCCCCGTCGTTTCGAACTTGGTGCGAACCCAGTCTGTGCGTGGGTTAACCATTTTAGATGCACGCACAAGGCACCTTGAAGGTCCCAGCAGCAACACAATCAATAAGAGGCAACGCGGAACGTCTGGCCCTCAACATTTTACGTTGTCCCGATTGCTCACGTTTGTGACATATTACATTGGAAACACATAAATTCGAGGTAATTCACAGTCACTAATGTGTAGACTATGGAGTGCGGAGGGGCTTTACGCGAAACGATCCGTCGTAAGTTTGGAAAGACAACTTCAGAAAATAGCAACGTATAAAACTTCCATTGAAAATGTTAAGCGCTCACGGGATTTTCAAGTAGCTTGTCTTAGTGTATGGCCACTGGCAGATCCAGCAGGGGGGGGGGGGGGGGAAGCTGACATGCCCCAAACCACCCAAGTTCGCCTAAAATTTGACATATTTTCTGATTTAATAAGAAATTAACCCGCGCCCCGCTGGGGTATTCGGTCGAACACGCTGGGGGGGGGGGGGGGGGCAGATTCCGCCCCTTCGTTATATTCCGAACCAATAACCGCAGCGAGACGCGCAAGGCCGTAATTGAAAGCTCTCAATGAGCCGCATCTAACGTTTATGAGACATTTTCAAAATAAGGTCACATATCAGGACACGGCCAGGCCAAAAGTCAAAATTAAGGTATTTTAGTTTTTGGGCCATACTTTCCATCCAAAGCCTTAGATTGAGACTATTGTCGCACAAAGTACTCTCACAGATATAATACATCTCCCGCATTAGAAAAAAGTGAAATTGTAAGCAAAGGTTAAGGTCACAAAAGGTCACAAAAGGTCACTTTTGGCAAGAGGTCTACGAAGGTTATTTTACACGTAGAATTTGATAGTAGCAGCCATTTTCACAACCTGCCACCATATATGGTCAAGGTCAGGTCACTTAAGGTCAAAATTTGGAATTGATTCATCTAAATAAAAAAGGCATGTCTCTAGACCAGTTTTGTCTCAGAAAAACAGTGGTGGCATTTATTTGTCTGTATCTGGTCAATAGAAGCCAAAAAAAAAGTAACTTAAAAAAATGACGTCATGAGTTACTTATGCTTACGGATCCATAAGTCAATTAAGATATTGCTTTGAAATTTGGTTTGGGTATCGTCCATACCTGGTTCACTCAGATATATTCCGTTTTTCATATCTTCAAGAAAGAAAAAAATGTGAAAAGTTTTCTGGACAATTTTATATTTGTATTTTTAGGAGTCAAAAACCCAAACTTCGCAAATCTGAGATAGTAGTTTTGAAGAGAATGCCATTTCCTTTCTTTTGACGTTTTTCATTTACAATCTGCTTCAAAACTCGATTTTCTACGATTTGTAAAACATTTATCGTTTTTCGACCAAAAATGGCGTGACATGACGTCATTAAAACGTCATGATCTCCCAAAGTGCTACACCAATTTCATTGCACTTTTGTAAAAAGACGTAGAATTAATGCAGCATAAGGTACTGTAAGTTGTACGTCGATACCTATCATAGGAGTTGGGCTGAGGGACCGAGGCCTTCTCCCATTGGGCCGAGGGGCCCTTCGGGCCCCTCGACCCAATGGGGGGGGGGGGGGGGGGGCACGTGCCCCCTGTGCCCCCCCTGGCTGCGCCTCTGACTGAATATATATTGGAGAACAAAGTATGGACGATTTCCAAACCAAATTTCAAAGCAATAACTTTATTTTTAACTGACTTATGGCTCCCAAGTATAAGTAACTCATCACGTCATTTGTTTAATTTGTATTGTTTGGCTTTTGGTGACCAGATACAGACAAATATATGCCGCCACTGTATTTCTGAGACAAAACTGGTCTAGAAACATACCTTTTCTATTTACATTAATCAATTTAAAATGTTTTCCTTATGTGACCTGACCCTGACCTGAGGGCCATTACATGGGGTCAGGTTGTAAAAATGGCTGCTACTATCGAATTATACGTGTAAATTAACCCATAGAACATGTGTCGCATGGCTTTCGTAGACCTCTTGCCAATAGTGACCTTTTGTGACCTGACCTTCACCTTGACCTTTGCTTACAATTTCATTTTCGCTTATGTGGGAAATTAATTATACCTTTGAGAGCACTTTGTGCCAGAATAGTCGCAATCTAAGGCTTTGGATGGAAAGTATGGCCCATTAACTCAAATACCTCGATTTGGACCCTTGACCTGGCTGTGACCTGACATGTGACCTTTTTTGGCAATTTCGCGTATGATTTAGATGCGTCTCATTGAGAGCTTTCGATTGCCGCCTTGCGCCTGTCGCTGCGGTTATTGGATCGGAAGATAACGAGGGGGCGTGTTCGGCTGAATATCCCAGCGGGGTGCGGGATAATTAGGAAAAACTCCCCCCCCCCCCCCCCCCCCCCGGTTAACGACTGTTTTGCGCTGAGGACCCGAAGCCATCCCCCCCCCGCCCGCCGCTCAACGGCTCTTCGCACTGACGACCCGACACTACCTCCCCCCCCCCCCCCCCACCCCCCACCCCGGTCAGCAACTTTTGCCTTAACTGCGACTGTGACTGCATCCCCCCCAGGTAAAAAAAAAACGTGGCGACGCCCCTGATGATGAGCATAAAATATAAGCTCGGCAAGCGCTATCAGCTGAACTAGAGTAAGTCAAACGTCAGAGTCATTTGTGGTCAGCCAGGGCGGACCCCTTGGGTTTCTTTTAAAGTCAGTGAAATTATATATCTAAGCCTTGTGATTTTGATGATAAAGCAACTAAGCTCGGCAAATCCTAACAATATAGTTATAATGGGTCATAGGTCAAGGTCACTCCGGGCGGACCTCTTCAAATTTACTAAAAAAAATGAAGGAAACTCGCTAGTGTCCACGTTCGTCAGACAAAGTTGACTGAAAAGCAACTAAGCTCAGCAAATCCACGTCCATGAAGACAGCTACGTATTCGTATTCGTATTCAAATACGTATTCAAAGTAACTCAGATTTCGCCCAATGTTGCACCCAATGCCGTCAGCACACAGCCTATGAAGTTATACGGGAATATAAGGAACGGTTTGACCTACAGAGATCACAATAGGTCAAACAGGTCAAATACGCGGTACCCCATAACTTTTCACCTAATTGACTTAAAGAAATATTTCCTGATTAAACAAATTCTTGGAACATGGTGAAGATCATGAACAAACCAAGATTGGACCATCCTGGGTCACTGTTTGACCTGAGGTCAAACATGTCTCTTTTTCAATTGGTGATAACTATTTGCGCGGTACCCTATACAATATCAGAAAACGCACTTATATATGCAATTGAACAAAGAACCATCCGCAAATACCATAGTTTATGCACAACACAACAGATGACCTTATTCTACTACCGTCTGACCTTTGGTCACACAAACACGTGAAAAATACGGTTTTAGCCAAAAATCGCGGTACCGCATAACTCCTACAATAATTGAAGTAGACGAGTCATCCCAGTGCCACCATTTTCGCATTAGCCCTTAAATGGTGCAAAACAAAATATTTTATCCGAAAATGTCACCGTTTATTTATTTATTTATTTATTTATTGCGTTTCTTAGTGGCATCCAATGTAACACTGGCTATTAGACCACAGCGTCATACATGCGCATCTGCCAAAATGTAAAAGCATACACATAAGAGTGGATAAAAACGATGATGACATGAGAGTGATACAAGCATATAAACACATTAAAAGACGCCATGCGATAAACTGTAAATGCTAAAATAACCTAAAATCTGACGAGGAGCGAGCTACACAGTAAGACTACCCTTCACGCTCTTCTTAAAAGACCGCACACGGCTATTGCCACGAACATCACAGTTGAGCTC
This sequence comes from Chirona hameri, assembly GCA_036785665.1. Taxonomy (NCBI): domain Eukaryota; kingdom Metazoa; phylum Arthropoda; class Thecostraca; order Balanomorpha; family Balanidae; genus Chirona; species Chirona hameri. The sequence goes on along the minus strand of JAXIVJ010006099.1, from coordinate 50,909 downwards.
GTTCCACTTCCGCACAGAACGCACGGGCACGGTCATCTTTGTCGACTCAAGTCTACATCGAGATGTTTCAAGCAGACCGGCAGATGTTGAGCGCGTGACACGTTCGGACACATCGGCACGATACGATACAAGTGCTTTGAGACGCTCGGGCCCATCATGCTGGTGTATGATCGAGTGCATGAGGACGCAGTCTCTGTACTCGATCAGTGCGTTAAATGGCATCCACCCTAATGCCCTACGTGATGCAGTGATGTGTTCATGTCGGCGCTTTTTGGTGACAATGCGGGTGGCGAAATTAATGACTTTGTCAATCCGGTGACGCTGTTGCTGTGTAGGTGGTGCCCAGGCCGGTAGACAATATGTGATGTGTGGGAAGACGAGTGCCTGAATGAGATGTGTTAGTGTATTCTGCGGGAGAGTGTCTCTGAGCTTGCTGATGGTGATGAGACTACCGTAGCAGCGCCCCGTCACGTTGCCGACCTGCTGCTGCATGTTCAGCTCTGGATCCAAAACTACGCCAAGAATTTTGATTTTGGGTGCAGGTTTTAGTTCTGCGCCATCAAAGCTAACTTTGAAGTCCGAGGTTTTTTTGAGTGATGACGCAGTTCCGAAAAGTATCAGCTCGGTTTTAGCGGGGTTTACTTTAAGACCACTGCTTCTGAACCATGCGGACAGAGCAGCGAGGTCGGCCTCCACGGCGAGACGCAGCCCGGTTAGGTCGGCTGACGTAGGTGGCGCGGCATGAATGAGTTGTGAGTCGTCAGCGTATGAGATGACAGATGCGCGACTGGGCAGATGACATGACAGGTCGTTGGTGAAGATGTTGAACATGATGGGTCCGAGTATGCTTCCCTGAATCACGCCATGGTTTACATCAGTGGTTGCGCCGCTCCCTACTGACTGGGTACGGTTCGAAAAATAGTCAAGAAACCAGTGCGATGAAATACCATACCAGCCCAGCCTGATGAATAACAGGTTGCGGTCCACACAATCGAAGGCTTTAGACAAGTCACATGACGTCAGGCATGCTACACGCCCCGCGTCTCTGTGGGTTGCTATCGTGCTGACCAGGTCAACGACGGCGCTCTCAGTGGAACGGTTGGGGCGATACGCATACTGAGTGGGTGACATGAGGCGATTTATAGACAAATATTCCGTCAGCTGAATACTAATTACTTTCTCCGTAATTTTAGCTGGCACACTGAGGACACTGATGGGTCTAAAACTCGCAGGCTGTGATCTGTCACCAGATTTAAAAATCGGTACCACTTTGGCGTGCTTCCACAGGGATGGCACCTTCCCGGTGATGATGGAGGCGTTGACGATGCGCAGCAGGTGCGGGCCCACCGCCGCGAAGCAGCGCCTGAGCAGCTGCAGAGACACGCCGTCGCTGCCGACCGCTCTGGAGCCGCTCATCCGCCTCAGGGCGCAGCTGAGCTCCGGCAGCGTGGCCGGCCGGACGGTGAACGCCGCGCCGCACACGGTGGGCGGGCGGGGCAGCGGCGGCGGCCCGTCTCGGCGCTCCGCCAGCTCCTCGGCGATCCGGGTTCCCACCTCGGCGAAGTAGGTGTTGAAGCGGTCGGCCGCCGCAGCGTCCGGCACGTCACCTGGGCCCGTGGACTTCCCTGGCCCCAGCGCGTGCTTCCGAAGCTCGGACCACATCTCCTTCATGCTGGATGGTGCAGAGAAGAAGTCCGCGCGGGCGGCGGCCAGCCGACGTCTAAACTCTCTCCTCAGCGAGGTGTACCGCCGCTCGCTCTCCGCACCGCCCTGGGCGTCTCTGCTGCGTCTCGCGGCGTCCCTCTGATGTTGCAGCTCGGTCAGATCGTCATCGAGCGTGAGCCAGGGCCGGTCCGGGTGCCGCAGTCTGACACGCTTCAGAGGACAGTGCCGGTCCACCGCTGCGTCCCAGTTCTCGAGGAACGCTCTGTAGAGATCGTCGATAGACGTCGTCTCGTCGCGGTACAGAGCGGACCAGTCGGACAGCAGGAGGTCCAGGCAGAGATGGTTAAAGTCCACTCCGCGCGTGGAGCGGGTTGTCAGCTCGCGCGGCTTCCTTTTTGTCCTCGGTAGTGGAGCTCTGACGGTGATGAGGTCATGATCACTGACATGTGTCTTGACAACAGCCGCCGCCTCACAGCCGATGCTGGTTCTGTTCGTGATCACGTGATCTATCAGTGATGGGGTCGTGCCAGGTCGGGTCGGGTCTCGTATGAGCTGAATGAAGTTCAGTTCCTGGAGCATGCAGATGTATTGTGACACCTGTGACTTCTCTGGTCGCATCAGGTCCAGGTTCAGGTCTCCCAGCAGGAAGACTGGTTTGTTTGAAGACTGGTCAGCAGGAAGACTGGTTTGTTTGACCTCAGTTCACGTCCACATTTTTCAATGAGGCATTTTAGACAATGGCGCGGTACCGCATAACTTCTTCCCTAAACGACTTGGGGAAATCAGCCCAATAGCTTAATATTCACCCCCAAAAAACATAGATAGTGCGCAAAGAGCGACCTAAGCCCTTCAGGTCATCGTTTGACCTCAGGTCACGGCATACGTTAACGTTATGACACACGACAGAATGGCGCGGTTCCGCATAAGTTTTCCCCAAAATCACTTAGACAACCCATTTCACTACCATCGCCTTACCTTTAACCCACCAAATGTGTACAACTCAAGACTTTACCCCACCGGATCACCGTTTGACCTCAGGTCACCTGGAAAGGCGCTAATATCCATTTGACGAGCAGTCCAAATACGTATTCGTTGTTTACCGAGTGTTCAAACTTTTACCAAATGTTGGAGTCTATGAGTATATTCGAAACCTAAAAGCATTTCTCGCTGAGGTCAATCGTTTGACTTCTGGAGGTCATAGAGTGCCTGCGAGGTAAAATCTCGGGTACCGCATAACTTTTTTCCTAAAGTACTTACGGAAGTTTTTTTCATATTCCCACCAGCCTATAGATGGTGCACAAAGAGTGACCTGACCCCTTCAGTTCATTTTTTGACCTCAGGTCATGGCATAAGTTAACGTAATGGCACTCGGCAGAATGGCGTGGTACCGCATAAGTTCCCCCCCCCCCAAAGAAAAAAAGTTCAGAGGTCAAACGATGACTTGAAGGGATTATGTCGCTCTTTGTGCACCATCTATAGGCTGGTGAGAATATTTAGCCGTTGAAAAAACGTCGGTAAGTACTTTAGCAAAAAAGTTATGCGGTACCCGAGATTTGACCTCCCAGGCACTATATGACCTTCCGAGGTCAAACGATTGAATTCACCAACAAATTCTTTTAGGTTTCGAATAGACGCATAGACTCCAACATTTGGTATAAGTTTGAACACAATCGATCGACCTGTTGGTGTTAAAATGGGTTCTCTAAGTGATTTTGGGGAAAACTTATGCGGAGCGCGCTATTCTGCCGTGTGCCATAACGTTAACTTATGCCGTGACCTGAGGTCAAACAATGACCTGAAGGGATTAGGTCACTCTTGTTGCACCATATATAAGCTGCTGGGAATATTTAGCCGTTGAAAAACTTCGGTAAGTATTTAGCAAAAAAGTTATGCGGTACCCGATATTTGACCTCGCAGGCACTCTATGACCTCCCGAGGTCAAACGATTAACCTCATCAAGAAATACTTCTGGGTTTCGAATATATCCATAGACTCCAGCATTTGGTATAAGTTTTAATACAATCGATCGGTCAACAACGAATACGTATTTGGACTGGTCGTTAAATGGATATTAGCGCCTTTCCAGATGACCTGAGGTCAAACGGTGACCCAGATGGGTCAATTCTTGAGTTGTGCACCTTCGATGGGTTAAAGGGAAGGCAGTGGTGGTGGAATGTATTATCTAAGTGATTTGGGGGAAAACTTATGCGGTACCGCGCCATTCTCCCGTGTGCCATAACGTTAACTTATGCCATGACCTGAGGTCTAACAATGACCCGAAGGGGTTGGGTCGCTCGTTGTGCACCATCTATAGGCTGGTGGGAATATTTAGCCGTTGAAAAAAACTTCCGTAAGTATTTTATGGAAAAAGTTATGCGGTACTCGAGATTTGACCTCCAAGGCACTATATGACCTCCTCAGGTCAAACGATTGACCTCAGGAAGAAATGCTTTTCGGTTTCGAATATACTCATAGACATCAACATTTGGTATATGTTTGAACACAATCGATCGGTAAACAACGAATACGTATTTGAACTGCACGTTAAATGGATATTGGCGCCTTGCCAGGTGACCTGAGGTCAAACGGTGACCTGAACGGGGCAATTCTTGAGTTTTTCACCTTCGGTGGGTTAAAGGTAAGGGGATAGTGGTAGAATGGATTATCTAATGGATTTAGGGGGAAACTTATGCGGTACCACGCCATTCTGCCGTGTGCCATAACGTTAACTTATGTCGTGACCTAAGGTCAAACGATGACCTGAAGGAATTAGGTCGCTCATTTTGCACCATGTATAGGCTGGTGAGAATATTTAGCCGCTGGAAAAACTTTGTTCAGTACTTTAGGAAAAAAAAGTAATGCGGTACCCGATATTTGACCTCGCAGGCACTCTATGACCTCCCGAGGTCAAACGATTGACCTCACCAACAAATGCATTTAGGTTTCGAATATACGCATAGACTCCAACATTTGGTATAAGTTTGAACACAATTGATTGGTAAGCAACGAATACGTATTTGGACTGCCCGTTTAACCCGCGAGTTACTGGGGTATATTTCATAACGCGACTTACTGGGGGGGGGGGGGGGGGCTATTTTTTGCCCCCCCCCCCCTCTGATCTCCGGAACTACTGGACCGAATGTAAAAATTCAAACGGCATTCGATAGCCCTGGGAAATGTATCGAGGGAAACATAATATTGTTGACTTTGAGGTCACCGATGACGTCACAGGTCAGGTCAAGTACAAAATGTTTGACCGTGTCAAAAGGTCTCGATGGATGGAATTGTCGCGAAAAATTGCGATATTAAACGCATAAGCTGTCGATAAATCGGTACGATTCGTGTGTCTGACACTTCTAAGTACCTTTCTAAGCTGTTTATGACATTGGGTCAAGGTCAAGGTCATCCGAGGTCACGAGGTCGAACTGCAGATTACGGTCAGTAGGCGTTGTAACACATGTTTATGGGTTTGTTTTTCGTCTAGAACGCGAAAAATGGCATTAGAACATTGTTTGTTCCATATAAATAGAAGTAAAAAGCAAAAATGGAAATGCGTTTTTTATGCCTAGTAATGCTGTGAGAAGTGGTCGATTTCTGTCATTTAAAGGTCATAACTCGGTCATTTTTAAAGATATCGCCTTTAAATTTGGTACACATATTCACCGCATACGTTTCGATCACATATATTCCGGTTTTTGATAATTCTGATTTTTTCTTTAAATTTTTTTTAAAAAAAATGTATTTGGATTTCTCAAAATTTTGAATAAAAAACTTCAAAAATCCGAGATAGCAGTTTGATATCCCAGTCCATTGTCAGTAATTTGATGTAAGACAATTTAGTTTATCTTAAACATCGTACCTTTGACAGCGTTTTCCGCAAACCATTATTGTGCAACAAAAACCGAAGAACATGACGTCACTCTGACGTCATTCCCGGTTGACCTATCATAACCTCATATTTTTCCTTTTGCCAACATGTGTAGAATTGATGTGAGAGAAGGTACTGCAAGTTTGGTGACGATACCGGTGTTCGTTTAGGAGTTATTGCAAAATAACGGAAGGGGGGGGGGGCAAAAAATAGCCCCCCCAGTAACTCGCGGGTTAAAGGATATTAGCGCTTTTCCAGGTCACCTGAAGTCAAACAGTGACCCGGTGGGGTCAAGTCTTGAGTTGTGCACCTTCTGTGGATTAAAGGGAAGGCGATGGTGGTAAAATGGGTTCTCTAAGTGATTTTGGGAAACACTTATGCGGTACCGCGCCATTCTGCCGTGTGCCATAATGTTAACTTATGCCGTGACCTGAGGTCAAACGATGACCTGAATGGGTTAGCTCGCTCTTTTTGCACCATCTATAGGCTGCTGGGAATATTTAGCCGTTGAAAAAACTTCGGTAAGTACTTTAGCAAAAAGTTATGCGGTACCCGAGATTTGACCTCGCAGGCACTATATGACCTCCCGAGGTCAAACAATTTACCTCACCAACAAATGCTTTTAGGTTTCGAATATATCCATAGACTCCAGCATTTGGTATAAGTTTGAACACAACCGATCGGTAAACAACGAATACGTATTTGGACTGCTCGTTAAATGGATATTAGCACCTTTCCAGGTGACCTGAGGTCAAACGGTGACCCGATGGGATTAAGTCTTGAGTTGTGCATCTTCGGTGGGTTAAAGGAAAGGCGATGGTGGTGGAATGGATTCTCTAAGTGATTTTGGGAACAACTTATGCGGTACCGCGCCATTCTGCCGTAAGCCATAACGTTAACTTATGCCATGACCTGAGGTCAAACAATGATCTGAAGGGATTAGGTCGCTCTTTGTGCACCATCTATAGGCTGGTGGGAATATTTAGTCGTTGAAAAATTTCAGTAAGTGCTTTAGGGAAAAAGTTAATATGACCTCCTGAGGTCAAACGATTGATCTCAGCGAGATATGCTTTTAGTTTTACGAATATACTCATAGACACCAACATTTGGTATATGTTTGAACACAATCGATCGGTAAACAACGAATACGCATTTGGACTGCTCGTTAAATGTATATTGGCGCCTTTCCAGGTGACCTGAGGTCAAACGGTGACTCGGACGGAGCAATTATTGAGTTGTGCACCTTCGATGGGTTAAAGGGAAAGCGATAGTGGTAGAATAGATTCTCTAAGGGATTTAGGGAAGAACTTATGCGGAGCCGCGCCATTCAGCCGTGTGTCATAACGTTAACTTATGCCATGACATAAGGTCAAACAATGACCTGAAGTGATTAGGTCGCTCTTTATGCACCATCTATAGGCTGGTGAGAATATTTAGCGGTTGAAGAAAAAAAATCGTTAAGTACTTTAGGAAAAAGTTATGCGGTACACGATATTTGACCCCGCAGGCACTCTATGACCTCCCGATGTCAAACAATTGACCTCACCAACAAATGCTTTTAGGTTTCGAATATACGCATATGCTCCAACATTTGGTATAAGTTTGAACACAATCGATCGGTAAACAACGAATACGTATTTGGACTGCTCGTTAAATGGATATTAGCGCTTTTCCAGGTGACCTGAGGTCAAACAGTGACCCGGTGGGATCAAGTTTTGAGTTGTGCACCTTCGGAGGGTTAAATGGAATGTGATGGTGGTAGAATGGACTCTCTAAGTAGTTTTGAGAAAACTTATGCGGTACAGCGCCATTCTGACGTGTGCCATAACGTTACCTTCTGCCATGACCGAGGTCAAACAATGACCTGAAGGGGTTAGGTCGCTTTTTGTGCACCATCTATTGGCTGCTGGGAATGTTTAGCCGTTGGAGAAATACAAACTTCGGGAAGTACTTTAGGAAAAACGTTATGCGGTAACCGAGATTTGACCTCGCGGGCACTCTATGACCTCCCGGGGTCAAACGATTGACCTCACCAACAAATTATTTTAGGTTTAGAATATGCTCATAGATTCCAATATTTTGTATAAGTTTAAACACAATCGATCGGTAAACAACGAATACGTATTTGGACTGCTCGTTAAATGGATATTAGCGCCTTTCCAGGGGACCTGAGGTCAAACGGTGACCCGGACGGGGCAATTCTTGAGTTGTGTACCTTCGATGGGTTAAATGGAAGGCGATAGTGATAGAATGGATTCTCTAAGGGATTTAGGGAAAAACTTATGCGGAACGCGCCATTCAGCCGTGTGTCATAACGTTAACTTATGCCGTGACCTGATTAAGCTATTGGGCTGATTTCCCTAAGTCGGTTAGGGAAAAGTTATGCGGTACCGCGCCATTGTCTAAAATGCCTCATTGAAAAATGTGGACGTGACCTGAGGTCCAACGGTGATATTTTCTGATACAATATTTTGTTGTGCACCATCTATGGGCTAATGCGAAAATTGTGATACTGGACTGACTCGTCTACTTCAATTATTGTAGGAGTTATGCGGTACCGCGATTTTTGGCCAAAACCGTATTTTCTACGTGTTTGTGTGACCTAAGGTCAGACGGTAGCAGAGTAAGGTCATCTGTTGTGTTGTGCATAAACTATGGGCACTTGCGGATGGTACTGTGCCCAAATTGCATATATAAATGTTGTTTCTGGGTTTTCATAGGGTACCGCGCAAATAGTTATCACCCATTTAAAAAGGAGATATGTTTGGCCTGAGGTCAAAACAGAGACCCGGGATGGTCCAATCTTGGTTTGTGCATGATCCTCACCATGTTCCAAGTATTTTTTAATCAGGAAATGTTTCTCTAAGTCAGTTAGGTGAAAAGGTATGGGGTACCGCGTATTTTACCTGTTTGACCTATTGTGACCTCTGTAGGTCAAACCATTTCTGATATTCCCGTATGACTTCATAGGCTGTGTACTGACGGCATTGGGTTTATTGTGTGCAAATTTGGGCGATATCGGAATTACTTGGAATACGTATTTGAATACGTATACAAATACGTTGCTGTCTGCATGGACGTAGCAAATCCTAATAATGGAGTTATAATGGGTCAAAGCCCAAAGGTCAAGGTCACTCATTGCGAACCTCTTCAAATTTACTAAAAATTGGAAGAGACTCGCTAGTGTCCACGTTCGTCAGACAAAGTTGACTGAAAACGTTTGTTTGTTTTAATCACTTAACCATCTATTTCAGTCTTTGCCGAGCTAATATTTTATAAACATCGTATTTAGAGAATACAAATGTACCTGATTCTAAATTTTTAGTAAAATTGAAGGGGTCTGCCCTGAGTGACCTTGACCTTTGACCCATTATAACTCCATCGTTAGGGTTTGCCGAGCTTAAAACTGCTTTATCATCATAATCACAATGCTTTGATATATCATTTAACTGACTTTAAAAGAAATCCAAGGGGTCCGCCCTGGCTGACCAAAAATGACCCTGACCTTTGACCTATTCTAGCTCAGCTGATAGCGCTTGCCGAGCTTAGTTGATTTATCATCCAAATCACAATGCATATATATATTATTTCACTGGCTTTAAAATAAATCCAAGGGGTTCGCCCTGGCTGACCCCAAATGACCCTGACCTTTGACCTACTCTAGCTCAGCTGATATCGCTTGCCGAGCTTAGATTGTATGCTCATCGTATTCAGGACGTCAAGATAATAAGTGTGCAGAATGTCATGCAAATCAAAGGGGTCCGCTCTAAATGCCCTTGACCTTTGATCCACTATAACTTCTTTTTTAGCGCTTGCCAAACTTAGCTTTTGACCATTGCGTAATGACACGGGCACATGCTATCATTGTGGAGATTTTCCAGCGATTCTAAGGGGTCCACCCAGCCGAATATCGATCGTATATCGATCGATAATTTGAATTTCAATTTGTTGCCCTGATAGCGCTTGACGAGCTTAGATTTTATGCTCATCGTATTTAAAGGAAATAGTTCACCTTGAAAAATTTTACCCAACACGATTTGATTATATTTTTAATACAATTTCTTGTTATATTGTCAAAAATGGCCTTATATCGCGCCGATTCAGGACAGAAGACCGTACATTTGTATTGTTTATCAAAACTATATGCATACTCTCTGAGTCAGAGTCCTGACGTCACGCGAATGTAAACAATGGTTCAGCCAATCAGATTCGAAAGTAGTCGCGTAAAGATAGACTCGCATTGGAGATGTGCCAACCGGCGGCCGGCGATCGCTTGCTAGCACCAGCTGCAAGCTGATTGGCTGATGGTATAGCCTCTGCCCGTGCTAGAACCAGTACAACATTATTTCGCCAGCACCGCATTCCTTCGCCAAAAACTCAAATATATTCGGCTGGAGAGTCTTTGCAGTCAAGAGAACTTGCAGATAGGGGTTTCCCAACACGGGCTACAAAACTGCCATCTCAGTTTAAAACTAATGTTGAAGGTGAACTATTTCCTTTAAGACGTCGAGATATATACGTGGCCCTGATCGATGTGTGTCAGCACGTTTTTCGGCACCAATCACGGCTCAGTATTCTGCCTGCCTACCAATCACGACCCAGTATTCTGGCCACGTCATGTAGGCAGAATGATGTGACCACAAAGGTAGCCATGCTCAGGCCGTGCTGACAAAACGTGCTGACGCACATCGATCAGGGTCAGTATGAAAAATGTGAAGCAAATCAAAGGGGTCCGCCCTAAATGACCTTGACCTTTGACCCACTATAACTTTCTTTTAAGGGTTTTTCGAGCTTAGCTTTTGACCTTTTCGTAATGACACGAGCACATTCTAAAATTGTGGAGATTTTCAAGCGATTCTGAGGGTCCGCCCAACCGAATATCGATCTCAAATTTGAATTTGAATTTGTTGCCAACTTTATAGACTCGAGCATTGCCACGTCTATAAAATTAGCAATAAATTCAAATGCAAATCCGAGATCGATATTCGAGCGATATTCGGCTAGGCAGACCCATCAGAATCGCTTGCAAATATTCACAATGATAGAGTGTGCTCGTTTCATTACGAAAAGGTCAAAAGCTAAGCTCGGCAAGCCCTAAAAAGAAAGTGATAGGGGTCAGATGTCAAGGTCATTTAAGGCGGACCCCTTTGATTTGCTTTAAATTTTGTACACGTATAGATATTGACGTCTTGAATACGATGAGCATAAAATCTAAGCTCGCCAAGCGCTATCGACTGAGCTAGAGGAGGTCAAAGGTCAGGGTCATTTGGGGTGCAGCCAGTTCGGCTAGGCGGCCCCTTCAAAATCACTTGAAAATCTCCACAATGGTAAAACGTGATCGTGCCATCACAAAAAGGTCAAAACTAAGCTCGGCAAGCCCTACAAATGAAATTATAGTGGATCAAAGATAAATGTCATTTAGTGCGGACCCTTTGATATGCATACAATTTTGCACACTTATAGATCTTGACGTCTTGAATATGATGAGCATAAAATATAAGCTCGACAAGCGCTATGAGCTGAGCTAGAGCAGGTCAAAGGTCAAGGTAATTTAGGGCGGACCCATTTGATTTGCATAGAATTTTGCACACTTATAGACCTTTACGTCCTGAATACGATGAGCATAAAATCTAAGCTCTGCAAGTGCTATCAGCTGAGTTAGAGTAGGTCAAAGGTTAGGGTTATTTGTGGTCAGCCAGGGCGGATCCCTTGGATTTATTTTTAAAGTCAGTGAAATTATATATCTAAGCATTGTGATTTTGATGATAAAGCAACTAAGCTCGGCAAATCCTAACAATGGACTTATAATGGGTCAAAGGTCAAGGTCACTCAGGGCGCACCCCTTCAAATTTACTAAAAATTGGAGGATACTCGCTAGTGTCCACGTTCGTCAGACAAAGTTGACTGAAAACGCTTGTTTGTTTTAATCACTTAAACATCTATTCAAGTCTTTGCCGAGCTTAGATATTATAAGCATCGTATTTAGAACATACAAATGTACCTAATTATAATTTGTTAGTAAAATTGAAGGAGTCTGCCCTGAGTGTCCTTGACCTTTGATCCATTATAACTCCATTGTTTTGGTTTGCCGAGCTTAGTTGCTTTAGCATCATAATCACGATGTTTAGATATATAATTTCACTGACTTAAAAAAAATATAAGGGGTCCGCCCTGGCCGATCACAAATGACCCTGACCTTTGACCTACTCTAGCTCAGCTGATAGCGCTTGCCGAGCTTAGTTGCTGTATCATCAAAATCACAATGCTTAGATATATAATTTCACTGACTTTAAAAGAAATCCAAGGGGTCCGTCCTGGCTGACCACAAATGGCCCTGACCTTTCACCTACTCTAGCTCAGCTGATAGCGCTTACCAAGCTTAGATTTTATGTTCATCGTATTCAGGACGTCAAGATATATACGTGTAAAAAATTGAAGCAAATCAAAGGGGTCCGCCCTAAATGACCTTGACCTCTGACCCACTATAACTTTCTTTTTAGGGCTTGCCGAGCTTAGCTTTTGACCTTTTCGTAATGACACAAGCACAGTCTATCATTGTGGAGATTTTCAAGCGGTTTTCAGGGGTCCGCTCAGCCGAATATCGATCGAATATCGATCGCGAATTTGAATTTGAATTTGTTGGCAACTTTATAGACGTAGCATTGCCTACCTTTGTGGTCACGTTATTCTGCCTACATGACGTAGGCATAATACTGGGTTGTGATTGGTATACAGGCAGAATACTGGGCCGTGATTGGTGCTGACAAACGTGCTGACAAACGTGCTGACTCAGATCGATCAGGGCCTGGGTCTAAGCAAAATTCATGGAACTTGAGATATTCTGGGGATTTTCTTAGTGAGTTTCCTCCATATGTCAGTGGTAGCGCTCCTTGCTACACCGTGTTTTGTGTGCTTTGCGTCGAGTCGAGCGACGCGAAAGTCGAACGGAAGTGAGTTCTGTGGTGACGAGTGGAGTTAGAAGGCCAGCGAGGTCATACTTAAATAAATACCCGATTGTGATGTTTGATTAGGAAACCCATCACACCCGGGTTCATGGAATCTTCAGCGGGAAGCGGAAGCATTTAAAACATCGGCTTTGACAGAAGAATCTGATGTGACAATCTTTGAAAGAAACAGGAACGATTGTGAAACCATTCGAAAGTGTAGTGCTGATGGTATGACCTGGCAGTGATGGTGATACTTGTTGTATTTGCTGTGATATGAAGACTAATGTAGCATCATAGCCATTGCTGAACGTTTTTATTGAAGCCTGAAAGTCCTGATATAGTTATTAGCATGTATTCTCTCAGGAAATGGTTCTACAAGCCTAAGGTATGTGACAGTTTATCACCTCGACCCAGTTTTGGAATTTGTGTAATTATTTGGTTTCCTTGCAGAAATGTCAGCCTTTTGGAGTTGAATTTTTCTGTTGTGACTCCTTTCTAAGAATAGGGTAACTTCGTAAATTTTGACATTGGTAATACCTATTGGAATCTTATGATGATTATTTGGGTTTTTGGGCGCTCTGACGGCTAAGATCATTTGGGGCCCATGGAATCTTATGGTAGTGGTGGTGTATTGGTGCTTTATGTTTAGGGTGTAGACACTTTGGTAATCTTCAACTAAGGTACCTGTCAGTGTGGCGTGTTATGCACAGTGTAGTAATCAAGGTTCAAGGTTACTACACTGACATCAATATAATACCTAGACAGCCAACTTGTGTGCCGCATACGCAGATGGCCTGTTACCACTGTGTGGTGGTGTCAGCCGTCCTGGGGGGCAAAACATCGATGGCGCCATAGGGACCAATGTATAAATGACAAATCTGAACGGTGCCCTGACTGGGCTATGCTTGGAAAAAGTGGTACAAAGTAGCATCATATTATTTGTTGGAGATTCTAGATTGAGCCCAAACAAATTATAAAGTTCCACCTGGTCATGGAATTTCTGGAGAGCAGCTGACATGATCGGTTACCATGGCCTTATTTAGGGTGTAAAAACCATGTTATACCGTTCACTTTCCGTTGGAAATGCGATCTAAGCTTCATATACTTCATTTACTAAGCTTAGATCGCATTTTCAACAAAGTGAATGGTATAACATGGTTGTTACATCCCAAATAAGGCCATGGTAACCAATCATTTCAGCTGCTCTCCAAAAATTCCATGACCAGGTGGAACCTTATAATTCATTTTGGCTCAATCTAGAATCTCCAGTGAATAATATGATGCTACTTTGCACAACTTTTTCCAAGCGTAGCCCAGCCAGGGCGCCGTTCAAATTTGCCATTTATACATTGGTCCCTATGGCTGGTGAGTTAATGGTGGCGCCACCACACAGTGTGGGAACAGCCAGATGGCGCAAGATGGCTGTCTAGGTATTATATGGATGTCAGTGTGTTACTAGGTATCACCGTTGTTGGTATGGAGTTATATCAATATGAAAGCTTTATGATGTCACCAGTTTTGTTTACCAACATAAATTAATGTGACACTCAAATACACAAATCAAATACTCAGATGATATATGTGTAAATACTTAGAAAAACTTATTTATGCTGTAAGGTTAGGTTTTGTCTACAGGATGGTCTGGGGGGGGGGGGGGGATCCGGGGAAACATTGTAATTTTTTCCATTTTCTGGACTTTTGGGTCCAAGGTATTTTGCTCTTCATTTTTTCCTGGAAATTTACTCTCTTCACCTGATCTGACTGACATTGTAGTTAAAATATAATCCATTTTCCTCACAAGGATTTAATATACCTATATTACAAATGAGGAATTTTTACTTTCCAAGTAAAATAATTTTATAAAAATTAAAATCTTAATTTTCCGACATTTTTTTTAACTCCACCTATGGATTTGTTCTCTCTGGGCCAGGTCATGAAACCAAAAATCCAACACTGGTCCGGGGCGGGCGTTGCAGCGCAGCGAGCGAATGCTCTAAACGTGGGTCCCTGTGACTGTAATGGCTGTAAAGGTTTGGTCAGGTTTGATTATGTTATTACAATTGTTTCCTGCCACACCTGGCAAACATAACATAATCGAACCTGACCTAACCTTTACAGCAATTATGGTTGCAGGGACCCATATTTAGAACGCTTCACTCGCTGCATTGCAGTCCTACTGGGGGGGGGGGGGGGGGGGGGTCACATTGCCATGATATTGGCAATGTAGGATATACTGACATTTTAATGGCATGAAAAGACTGGTGTTAGGACATGTCCAGTGTTATCTATGATCCGTTTGAAATGAATCATTGCTGATTTTAACAGATTTCAGGATCATTCTGAGTTCATTCAGCTTGGTACCAGTTTAATGCTAGTCATTTATATACACATTTCATATATACATTTGCATTGATAAGGAACCTTAAACATCTGGGGAAGCTGAAGGTTTATTTTGTAGCCAAATACTTTGTTTACCAAACTATTGATGCATTATATACTGTGCACTGCATCAGCACAGAATAGCATGGATTTGGGAATCTTTATAACCAGAGTAAACTTGTTTCTTCTATGACATCATAAATAATAAAATATAAAAGTTAGAATGATCAATTTGTTGAAAGTTTGGACTGAGGGTGGCTTACCCAAAATATAATAGAATTGAACAGGTAGGTATAAGATTGCATTGGGTACAACAACCCAGGGTTAGCTCCCTTTGTGCTTATCTCTCATATTACTGCTTCTGGAAGAGAAGGTCAGTGACAGTGAGGCCACTAAAAGTGCAATATATGTATACATATTGGGATGCACCCAGAAGTATGAAATAAATTTGCACCTTATTTGATATATGGTACAAAAAATTTTCTCAATTTGTATCAGTATCTGTCATCTGAAAGTTTGAGTACATAATGTTTAAACCACAAAGAACGTAAAGACATGAGCTAGTGAAGAGCCTAAGCTCCAACAATGCAGTCCCTCCACCAGCATTAGTATGTAAGGAATTGTAGGATTAAAAGCAGCAAACATGTACCTACTCATCGTGTTTGCTGGAACTCATTCTGGTTCATTTTGTTTTTAAATATTAGTGTTTTTTGTTGTTGCAATGTGCTTGAAAATGAGCTTACAGCTTACATTATGGCCAAGTTATTTTGAATGTTGCTTCAGTTCCTACACTGTGATGACAATGAAGACAGCTATTGCATTATCTGTGACTTTGTTAAAGTCTGGTCCCACCAAAGAAATCCAACATTGTCTCGATCTGGTGGCTGCAAGGTTTCCCTGCTGTTATTGACTGTGCTAGGTGATCAGTAGTGGGCATAGTATGCTCATTTAAATGTATCTAACTCACTAATGCTATTGCTGTGTGGTGTGTCATCTGCTTAGATATGATGTATTGATCTGGTTGAGTATGCAAATAAATGCTATCCTGAAGCCATGTATGGGTATTGTGATGGACCTGTTAACCACCAACATGAAAAAGGGTCACAGCCTCATAACCATGTAATATTGCATGCAGTATGGGAACATATAAATGATGAGGTACTGCTGAATGATAGAAAGCCAGAAAACCTATTCTCGAGCTCACTCCTGCTGTTCATGTTGTGATAGCAACACTGTGATTCCATGATTGGCTCTGACTGCCTCTACTTGGATGACCTGTGTCTTGCAACTGGGGACAGTGGCTAGGGGGAGTCTAAGCTAGGGGGAGTGGAGTGGGGTGGAGCAAAGTTAAATACTATAGCATTGTGGAATGTGGCATACATAGTTGCAACTGTATTCTGCCAGTGACCGTAAAGGCTGTATTCTGCCAGTGACCGTAAAGGCTGTATTCTGCCAGTGACCGTAAAGGCTGTATTCTGCCAGTGTTGCTGTGAGATCAGATGTGGGGTTCATGCAGGCACTGTTAAGCAATGGAACTCTGACCCCAGACACCTATCCAGGCAAATGCTTTACATGTAAAGACATGAATGCTTACCATGAACAATAATCATAAAAGATGATGAACCAAGAAAATGCATGTTGGCTGCTGCTTAGCATTCAAATGCGTTAGACAGTTGTAGTTTCAGATCGAAAGACTGATGTGTTAAAACAACTTGTCTCTTAAGAGTATGTGCTGTTGTTGTTTTGATTTGACCGGAATTCAGGCTAGTGATGGCTGACTATTGGTCTGACTTGCAATTCTAGTTTCCACGAAAACCCACGCGAGTACTTGATGCCCCACCATTCGTCAGAAGTCGGACTCAAAAGTAAAATGACACCGACAGTCAGTGAAGCTGAAGCCGTACAGCCACTAGGCATACATGCATTCCTATTGCAGGCGCCTTGTCACCACCGTAGTGGTGAGGAGTGTTATTCCGCCGACGAGTATTCCCCTGAAAACGATCCTGCACTCCAATGTCGCCACCTGGCTTCTGTACCGACTACCGAGTGCCGCCGACGCGAGCTCCCAGCACCCCGGCGATGCAGTGTCCTTGCACTGACTATGACGACCCGTCGTCCGTATGTGGTGATCTCTTCTCCATCATCCTACTAGCAGGCAGCAGTGCCCACCCACGGCCCAGTTCAGCCGACATCCCGCCAGCTGGTGACGCACCAGCCTCACTGCGTGCCACCATCTGCTGGTGATGACGTCACCAGCCTCACTGCGTGCCACCATCTGCTGGTGGTGCCGTGATGTCCATCGCCGTCCCCCATATCCCCACCACCGTCCCCACCGAAATGTTCCCCCAGCTGACCACAATGCGACACCACCGTCTGATGTCACAAGGGTCCTAGGATTGCTTTGGAGCTGGGGTGCGGAGTGGAAAATCATGGCTAAAAATAAGCATGAAGAGTTGAAAATTAAAAAAAAAACGTACTCAGCATTATCAATGCCCGATTACCTGCTAACAGAATTAGTTATTATCTTTTCTAATTCTTACCTGTCTTTCCCTCCACAGGCTGTCGCATCATTACATTCATAAATCAGTATTAGGGTTCCAATTATCCAATACATGTTAAAATAGGGAGTGGAAAATTCAGAGTAAAACTCGAGAAAAAGAGTGGAAAAATAGTATGCATAGGGTGTCGTTTTCCACCAAAATTTCCCCTTGCTAGGACACTGGATGTCACTAGTGTCACTACTCACTGGCGGTGTCACCACCCTTCATTATCCACCGTCTGACACCGTCTGACACCGTCTGACACCGTCTGACACCGTCTGACACAGTCTGACACCGTCTGACACCGTCCGATGGCAGTGAGCAATACCACTACCGCAAAGTCACGGCGCTTTAATTTGTGCTATTGTTTCAGTTTGTGTCTCGTTGAGCCATAATCGACCTATTCGGGGGGGGGGGGCAGTTTCGTTCAGTGTCAATCCTAACACGCAAACCTGCCATCCCGCTACTAAATGGCATATGTGCTGCACGGCGTTGTTGTTCTTCTGGGGCACCCGAACCCCCATCCCACGATAGCTACGCTACCACGTCCCGTTCTGGGGCACCCGAACCCTCCATCCCACGATAGCTACGCTACCACGTCCCGTTCTGGGGCACCCGAACCCCCATCCCACGATAGCTACGCTACCACGTCCCGTTCTGGGGCACCCGAACCCTCCATCCCACGATAGCTACGCTACCACGTCCCGTTCTGGGGCACCCGAACCCCCATCCCACGATAGCTACGCTACCACGTCCCGTTCAGAAACTGTGCCATATCATTCCACAATAGGAACACTGTCGAGGCCTCAGTTCCATCCCAGAACTGTGTTTTTTAACCACCCATAGTAATACCACTCCGGAATCCCATTACGTGGCGTCACATCATGCCACAACAAAATCGGTCTCTCGGGTCACATCTCCCAGGACTCACCAGTGTCGCAGTATCATCCAACTCCCAGCATACCTACTGCAACTGCCTCCCGTGATGTCCTGGGCCCGTTCCCTTCCATTGGTCACCGTAAACACCAACATGGGGCCTGTTTCCGTCGTGCCGCTAAAACCCTCCAAGTTGCTCCAACTTCCAACTGTGTCGTATCCTATTGCACAGACAGTTGCGAGTTGGAGCAACTTGGATGAGTTTAGCGGCGCGACGGGAACAGGCCCATTGATAGCGATGATTGTGTTGAGTGCAGGCCACTAGCTGATTGTGTGAGCACGCGCCTGATTCACTGATACGCGGCCTGCAGTGCGGGGCTGTGTTACGACAGAGGCGGGATGCCGGGGACGGGCCCGGACTGCCGGGAAAGAGTGAGTCATCACTATTATCGGCAGACACCGCCGGGGTGGCGTGGGTGTCACTTTGTACGGAAAGTGACTCGGCTGAAGATTCTCTCGGATAAGAACGGCGCATATGATGCAAGATTAATGGAATCGTGTGAATTTGCTTCCCTGCCTGATGCATTCGAAATGTATATTTGTCGAACAGCCCTCCCCCTCCATCCTCCTTGCTATTTTGGATATGAAATATGTTGTCACTGTCGTTCCCAGCAATAAAGAAATACACACCATACCACGGTTATCATCATTAATTACTCCAATACTCAAACGGATGATAGAAATAATAACTTATGGCGATTCATAACTTTAACCCGCGCCGTGCCGGGGGGGGGGGGGGGGGGGGGCGTTTAGACGCCCCTCCCCCTAAGGTTTTTCGAGGATAGCTGAAAAACGGCGGCGCGTTTTTTGGACAGCTGCTGGGACATCAATTTCCCACATTGTGTGAAATTATTGACCTCGTCATCTCAAGTCATGTCACCAGGCCAGGTCACGTGACCCCACCTCCAACAAGTTTGCCGTCGTACCACAGCCACAGTTTCTGGCCGATTGGTTTCAAACTTCAGGATTTCATAAAGTCATAAGTACCTATAATTCGTATATCTCGGATTTGTTATATCGGTGACCTAAGGTCGGGTCAATTTCGTGACCTCCACATTATAAGTCTATGTGGAAATATTATAATGCTTCCTATTCCGAGGATACGCATGATATCAGTCCAATTCCTTCTGGGATCATGTTATCATAAGTCATTATTGATGATCCAGGTGCAATTTTTTGTTCAGTGATCCCTAGAGTCAGTCGAGGTCATCCGAGGTCACCAACACTTTTTTGACAATAACTCTCGACAGAATGAAGATAAAAAGGGAACCGGTACCAATGTGTTTGGCTCGTCGAGAAACGACTCCCAATATGCAACATGACTTGGGTTATCACTTGACCTTGACCTGAGGTCTTTTTTAAGTTGACTTGACCTGGTCAACAGGAATACGATTCGAAGTGTCTTGAGGAGACAAACACGATGGCGTCAACATTATTGCCTTATCTTTATTAGGTAAGAAGCTATTTGCGAAAAACTGTTTGCCAAAAAATAGCCTTTTTGACCTTTGACGAGGTCTGGAGCCTAAACTGTTGACCTGAGCAAACATTTGATGATAATAAGTGGGATTGAATTTGTAAAGAGATTTCGATTCCTTTTTCCCGTTTGT
This sequence comes from Chirona hameri, assembly GCA_036785665.1. Classification (NCBI taxonomy): domain Eukaryota; kingdom Metazoa; phylum Arthropoda; class Thecostraca; order Balanomorpha; family Balanidae; genus Chirona; species Chirona hameri. The sequence continues at coordinate 30,967 of JAXIVJ010006099.1, read as the reverse complement.
TCCTAGCTATCGTTCCCGAGATATTTGGGGGTGTTCGAAACGAAGTCCTAAAACTGGAAAATCTGACCTTTGATGACCTCTGGTGACCTCAATATTGACCTGGGCCAAAAATGACCGAAATAGTTGCAAAAGGATTTTTGGCGAGCTTTCGAAAGGTTATTTCGGTTTTTGTCTACGTCCCATAGGAGCCGAGTTCGGGGGGGGGGGCGTCTAAACGCCCCCGCGGCACGCCAAGGTGGCGCCGAGCACCGGCACGGCGCGGGTTAAGCTAATGCAAAGAATTTCAAAGGGCTGTCCAGATTAGACGCAGAAAGGATAGGGGATATTAAAAGGACTATCCCACATTAACATTATATTTGAGTTGAGATAGTCATTGTTATGGCTAGGCATTGAAATTAAGTATGGTAGCAGTTAAAACAACCACAATGATCTAATCAAAAAGATATTCGAGTTTGATTTTGACATCTGTAAAAAATAAGGCCCATGTGTATTTGAATAGGAACTCTAAACCGACAGCGTCGTCTCTTTACCCAACTGGTAATGATAGTCGACTTGTTTTAAGGTCAGCCTTGGAATATTTTCGTCTTTCATTTCTCGATCCCCGGGTGGTTCGCAATCTAAGCCAATCTAGACACCGGGTGGTTCGCTTTTTCTGCGCAATAGATGTCGACACAAAATTGTGCCATATATTTGGCAGCACAAAGGATTTCCGTTATTAAAAAAAAAATATGACGTCACCAACCCAACTTTTCGCTTAAAACTAAAAGTTTAATATCTTCTTAAAAGTTTAATATCTTAATAATATCTCCAAGATAAAAAAAAATCGGGAAAAAAGTTCACGAACATGTTCAGCTGACCTAGCCTGGCATGTAGACATACAATTAAGTGCGATTCGACAACTTTCACAAAGGTGGGACAGTCCCTTTAACTTAAACCATTTCATGACGTCATTGAAATATATTCCACATTGAAATGACATTAGTGAACGTAAATGCTGTTCTGAGAGAGTGGGTTAATGTAGGTGCTCCCATTCTGTTCAAAGTACTTTATAGAGTTTAGTGCTTGTGCGAGGAACATATTTGATATAATTAATAAACTAAAAAACATGACCTTTTCCTCGAAAATGTGAAAATCCAATGTTATCCAAATGTTATTATTATGTTGTAATATTTCGGCCACAGGCCTTTATCAAACAGACTGTTTGATAAAGGCCTGTGGCCGAAATATTACAACATAATAATAACATTTGGATAACATTGGATTTTCACATTTTCGAGGAAAAGGTCATGTTTTTTAGTTTATTAATTATAGGTGCTCCCAGTCTGAACTCAGTTCGCGTAAATTTTGTTTTCAGTGAGTGAGTTCCGTTCTTATTCGTGTCCCAAGGTGTTTTGGAAATTTCCAATGACTACATTGTTTTCCATGTTGTTTCAGAGGACGGACACCTCGCTGTTTGCGCAGTTTTTCTTCGCTGACGACGAGCTGAACAAGGTGACTCTGGAACTGGACAGCTTCGACGGCAGGAAGGACCCCGAGCGGTGCACCCTGCTGGTGAACCAGCTGCGCGCCTGTCAGGACAAGGTGTGTGCTCCCAGTCTGAGCTCAGATGTAGTCTCAGAACAAAGTGGGTGTCACTGACTGAACGCAGTCCGGATCACTGCAACCTTGCGTGATTTGGAACACTATTGGCTGTTAATGTGTGGAAATATGGATCTGTAGTTCTCCGGATTTGTTGACCCCTCCCTGTAATGGAAAAATCGATCTGGTATGAAGCGACCCCAGAAGCACAGCACAATCAGTATGTGCCTATATGCCATGAAGGGGTGTACAAACTAGCATATCGCGACGTTTAAAACACGAGACAAGTAATCATTTCGAATAAGAAAGGTACCGCAGTACTAAGTGTCATTATATTACGGTGGGCCAGCAACTTCTGTCCCATCTGATTTGTGGCTGCCCAGTGCACTGCATGTTGCATGCTGGCAATGATGCAGAGTGCCGTGCGACGCACTGCATGAATCTGTGTGCAAAACCGAGCAGCTGCCGCCGCCGCCGCCGCCGCTGCCGCTGGTCATCTCCGCTCACTGCCGGCCATCTACTCTGAACTACATCATCCGTACTGGTGGTCGGCCGTCAGCCATGCAGCGGTGATGAGACGGGCGCCGTCTGCCGTTCATGACTAGCGTGACCGGCGCCCGCTCCGCTCCGTGCCGCTCTACATACCCGCGCTCACACCGGCGGCGGCGGCGACGGCGGTTCCGAGCCGGTTGCCTCCACTGAACTGACTGCAGCAGCTGACTCGTGACGCGGCGCTGTGCGGTGTGCAAGGCAGCGCTATGTATTCCGCCGAGTCGCTGTGCCGTGCACGCCAGACGACGCTGCCAGCTATCTCGCCGTACAGCGCTATGTATGCCGCCGAGTCGCTGTGCCGTGCACGCCAGACGACGCTGCCAGCTATCTCGCCGTACAGCGCTGACGTCACTCGTACAGTCAGTGGGGAGCGGTCCCGTCTGCCGGACGGGGCCGTGACGTCAGGCAAGGGGCCGGCGGGGAGCGGGCCCCGTCTGGCCGGCGGGCATCGGGCCCCGTCTGGCCGGCGGGGAGCGGGGAGCGACTAGGACGCGGGCACGATACGCGGCGGTCAGCCCTGTCAGCCGGGTCCAGCGCATGGGACGGGGGATGGTCTGCCCGGCCAGGGCCTAGAGCGATCAGTCATGGCGGGATGCGGCAGGCACGGAAGAGCCCCGGGGCGGGATGGGTCAAGGGACGGTCGTCAGACTGCTGGGGAGGGGGCAGGAGCGCCTGTGACGCTCATCCATAGTGGTTCCGGGTCTGCAGCTACGGCCTCACAAGGTCGCACGGGCTGCTGTGACTTGACTGTGTGAGACGCCCCGCCCCTGAGAAGCCCCGTCCCCTCCGCTGGCGGCCACACCACCCCCCGGCCAGAGGTCACATGGTGGCTACCACCCCCCCCCCCCCGGCCAGAGGTCACATGGTGGCCACATCACCCCCCGGCCAGAGGTCACATGTCGGCCACATCACCCCCCGGCCAGAGGTCACATGGCGGCCACATCACCCCCCGGCCAGAGGTCACATGGTGGCCACATCACCCCCGGCCAGAGGTCACATGGCGGCCACATCACCCCCCGGCCAGAGGTCACATGGCCACATCACCCCCCGGCCAGAGATTACATGGCGGCCACATCACCCCCCGATCAGAGGTCACATGGCGGCCACATCACCCCCGGCCAGAGGTCACATGGCGGCCACATCACCCCCCGGCCAGAGGTCACATGGCGGCCACATCACCCCCCGGCCAGAGATTACATGGCGGCCACATCACCCCCCGATCAGAGGTCACATGGCGGCCACATCACCCCCCGGCCAGAGGTCACATGGCGGCCACATCACCCCCCGCCAGAGGTCACATGGTGGCCACATCACCCCCCGATCAGAGGTCACATGGCGGCCACATCACCCCCCGGGCAGAGGTCACACACGAGCCTGGTTACAGTTTGTGACAGCCTTGTGCGGTGCGCGTCAGGCCAGGGCCGGATGACGCCGCCCGGTCAGGCTCCGTCGCCAGTCGGCGGCACCCTGTGGCACACGCCATGATGATGTCATCGTGGGGATACAGCGCCCCCGTCCTCCATCCCCCGTCACCCGCCGCCACAGCCCCCCCCCCCCCCCCCCCGACCTTCCGCCTGCCGCGCGCGGGGCCGGGACGGAGCGTCACCGAATGGCGCCAACGGTGGACTCTGTGTGTATCGCCAGCTGCTGATGTCTCTGTAGCTATATGTGCATCTGTGTATTGGCGGGTGCTGATGTCTCCCGTTGTATGTGTCGCCAGGTGCTGATGTCTATTGTTATATGTGTTGCCAGGTGTTAAGCATCTGTAACCATATGCTGGACGAGGTGGTCGGAGAGGACCGTGCGCCACGCGACTTCCGCGCCAAGTTCCCCGACGACGTGCTGCAGGAGAACCTGGCCGGCCAGCTGTGGTTCGGAGCCGAGGTCAGTGGAATACAGCTCACTCGTGAATGATAGAGACGCTGGATGCCACTCGCGGCCCGGCGGGGATCACCCTGGATCCGCTTAACCACTCTTTGTCACTGCGATGCACATTTGTAACACACCGTACACCGTTTGCTCAAAATGTAACTGCACATAAAGGCGCAGAATCGCACTGGGGTGGATGAGGTCAGGAACGGTGGCGTACGGTCGTAGCTCGGGGCCGTCGTTGTCGGCCCGCGACTGCGGAGGTCGCACAAGGCCGCACTGCTCGTGCTGTCCCCTGGACTGCGGTGATGGCACGGCTTCAACAGAAATGATGCTATCGGAAACCAAACAGTCGAGTCGTGCCTGGTTATTCGTAATTCGCATTGCTGGTACCCGTTATCAGATCGTGAATTGCAAGGTCAAGTTTCCCTGGAAATGATCACACAGGCGATAGGGAATTTTGGTTCGATTTACCTTCTACTCCCGCCTTCAGTTGAAATGAATAGACCTACCCCCCCCCCCCCCCCCCCCACACACACACACACATGTTGACTGGGTGTGTGGGTTAACAGTTATGATTGTCTAGTGTGCCGTCTGTTTTGCGACCTGAGCGCATAATCTGGCCCAGCGAGGCGCTGCATCCTGTCGCGGTTGGTCGGGTGTTTGTTGGGGCACGGTTGGTCGGGTGTTTGTTGGGTCGGGTGTTTGTTGGGGCACGGTTTGTCGGGTGTTTGTTGGTGCACGGTTGGTCGGGTGTTTGTTGGTGCACGGCCGGTCGGGTGTTTGTTGGTGCACGGTTGGTCGGGTGTTTGTTGGGGCACGGTTGGTCGGGTGTTCGTTGGGGCACGGTTGGTCGGGTGTTTGTTGGTGCACGGTTGGTCGGGTGTTTGTTGGGGCACGGTTGGTCGGGTGTTTGTTGGTGCGCGGTTGGTCGGGTGTGTGTTGGTGCACGGTTGGTCGGGTGTTTGTTGGTGCGCGGCCGGTCGCGCGCCGGTCGTGCCGCTCCGCTTGCTGTGTTGATGCACCAGCCCCTGCTCGGGCTGTGCGCTGTCCGGTGCTGTGTACCCTGTGTACCCTGTGATGGACGGGGGCAGCGATTTCCCTGAGCTGTCTGTTGATGTACGGAGTCAGATTGGGTCGGGGACGCTGTGTGTTGGTGTGCTGGTGCGGTGGGGCGGTCTAAAGCTTACAGCCCGGGCCGAAGTTCGATGGCGGCGACGCGCTGGACCGCTGCCGAGACAGACTGTTTATCCATTAGGGCCGTACTGTCCTAGCATGCCGCCCAGTCCCGCTACCGTCCAGTTTCAAAAATTACCGTGGGTGTCGGTACCAGTACCGTGGATGCCAGTATCAGTACCGTGGATGTCAGTATCAGTACCGTGGATGTCAGTATCAGTACCGTGGGTGTCAGTATCAGTACCGTGGGTGTCGGTATCAGTACCGTGGGTGTCGGTATCAGCACCGTGGGTGTCAGTATCAGTACCGTGGGTGTCAGTATCAGTACCGTGGGTGTCAGTATCAATACCGTGGGTGTCAGTATCAGTAACGTGGGTGTCAGTATCAGTACCGTGGGTGTCAGTATCAGTACTGGGGATGTCAATATCAGTATCGTGGGTGTCAGTATCAGAACCGTGGGTGTCAGTATCAGTACCGTGGGTGTCAGTATCAGTACCGTGGATGTCAGTATCAGCACCGTGGGTGTCAGTATCAGTACCGTGGGTGTCGGTATCAGTACCCTGTACCGTGGGTGTCAGTATCAGTACCGTGGATGTCAGTATCAGTACCGTGGGTGTCAGTATCAGTGCCGTGGGTGTCAGTATCAGTACCGTGGATGTCAGTATCAGTACCGTGGGTGTCAGTATCAGTACCGTGGATGTCAGTATCAGTACCGTGGGTGTCAGTATCAGTACCGTGGATGTCAGTATCAGTGCCGTGGGTGTCAGTATCAGTACCGTGGATGTCAGTATCAGTACCGTGGGTGTCAGTATCAGTACTGTGGGTGTCAGTATCAGTACCGTGGGTGTCAGTATCAGTACCGTGGATGTCAGTATCAGCACCGTGGGTGTCAGTATCAGTACCGTGGGTGTCGGTATCAGTACCCTGTACCGTGGGTGTCAGTATCAGTACCGTGGGTGCCAGTATCAGTACCGTGGATGTCAGTATCAGTACCGTGGGTGTCAGTATCAGTGCCGTGGTTGTCACTATCAGTACCGTGGATGTCAGTATCAGTACCGTGGATGTCAGTATCAGTACCGTGGATGTCAGTATCAGTACTGGGGATGTCAGTATCAGTACCGTGGGTGTCAGTATCAGTGCCGTGGGTGTCAGTATCAGTACCGTGGATGTCAGTATCAGTACCGTGGGTGTCAGTATCAGTACCGTGGATGTCAGTATCAGTACCGTGGATGTCAGTATCAGTACCGTGGATGTCAGTATCAGTACTGGGGATGTCAGTATCAGTACCGTGGGTGTCAGTATCAGTACCGTGGATGTCAGTATCAGTACCGTGGGTGTCAGTATCAGTACCGTGGGTGTCAGTATCAGCACCGTGGGTGTCAGTATCAGTACCGTGGGTGTCAGTATCAGTACCCTGTACCGTGGATGTCAGTATCAGTACCGTGAATGTCAGTATCAGTACCGTGGGTGTCAGTATCAGTAACGTGGGTGTCGGTATCAGTACCGTGGGTGTCAGTATCAGTAACGTGGGTGTCGGTATCAGTACCGTGGATGTCAGTATCAGTACCGTGGGGGTCAGTATCAGTACCGTGGGTGTCTGTATCAATACCCTGTACCGTGGATGTCAGTATCAGTATCATGGGTGTCAATATCAGTACCGTGGGTGTCAGTATCAGTACCGTGGGTGTCAGTATCAGTACCGTGGGTGTCAGTATCAGTACCGTGGGTGTCAGTATCAGTACCGTGGGTGTCAGTATCAGTACCGTGGGTGTCAGTATCAGTACCGTGGATGTCAGTGTCAATACCCTGTACCGTGGATGTCAGTATCAGTACCGTGGGTGTCAGTATCAGTACCGTGGGTGTCAGTATCAGTACCGTGGATGTCAGTATCAGTGCCGTGTATCTCAGTATCAGTACCGTGGGTGTCAGTATCAGTACCCTGTACCGTGGATGTCAGTATCAGTAACGTGGGTGTCAATATCAGTACCGTGGATGTCAGTATCAGTACCGTGGATGTCAGTATCAGTACCGTGGGTGTCAGTATCAGTACCGTGGTTGTCAGTATCAGTACCGTGGGTGTCAGTATCAGTACCGTGGGTGTCAGTATCAGTACCGTGGGTGTCAGTATCAGTACCGTGGGTGTCAGTATCAGTACCGTGGGTGTCAGTATCAGTACCGTGGGTGTCAGTATCAGTACCGTGGGTGTCAGATCAGTACCGTGGGTGTCAGTATCAGTACCGTGGATGTCAGTATCAGTACCGTGGGTGTCAGTATCAGTACCGTGGGTGTCAGTATCAGTACCATGGGTGTCAATATCAGTACCGTGGGTGTCAATATCAGTACCGTGGGTGTCAATATCAGTACCGTGGGTGTCAGTATCAGTACCGTTGGTGTCAGTATCAGTACCGTGGGTGTCAGTATCAGTACCGTGTATCTCAGTATCAGTACCGTGGGTGTCAGTATCAGTATCGTGGGTGTCAGTATCAGTGCCGTGTATCTCAGTATCAGTACCGTGGGTGCCAGTATCAGTACCGTGGGTGTCAGTATCAGTACTGTGGGTGTCACTATCAGTACCGTGGATGTCAGGATCAGTACCGTGGATGTCAGTATCAGTACCGTGGGTGTCAGTATCAGTACCGTGGGTGTCAGTATCATTAACGTGGGTGTCAGTATCAGTACCGTGGGTGTCAGTATCTCAGTACCGTAGGTGTCAGTATCAGTACCCTGTACCGTGGATGTCAGTATCAGTACCGTGGGTGTCAGTATCAGTACCGTGGGTGTCAGTATCAGTACCATGGGTGTCAATATCAGTACCGTGGGTGTCAATATCAGTACCGTGGGTGTCAATATCAGTACCGTGGGTGTCAGTATCAGTACCGTTGGTGTCAGTATCAGTACCGTGGATGTCAGTATCAGTACTGGGGATGTCAGTATCAGTACCGTAGATGTCAGTATCAGTACCGTGGATGTCAGTATCAGTACCGTGGGTGTCAGTATCAGTACCGTGGGTGTCAGTATCAGTACCATGGGTGTCAATATCAGTACCGTGGGTGTCAATATCAGTACCGTGGGTGTCAATATCAGTACCGTGGGTGTCAGTATCAGTATCGTTGGTGTCGGTATCAGTACCGTTGGTGTCAGTATCAGTACCGTGGGTGTCAGTATCAGTACCGTGTATCTCAGTATCAGTACCGTGGGTGTCAGTATCAGTATCGTGGGTGTCAGTATCAGTACTGTGGGTGTCACTATCAGTACCGTGGGTGTCAGTATCAGTACCGTGGATGTCAGTATCAGTACCGTGGATGTCAGTATCAGTACCGTGTATCTCAGTATCAGTACCGTGGGTGTCAGTATCAGGACCGCGGGTGTCAGTATCAGTACCGTGGGTGTCAGTATCAGTATCGTGGGTGTCAGTATCAGTACCGTGGGTGTCAGTATCAGTATCGTGGGTGTCAGTATCAGTACCGTGGGTGTCAGTATCAGTACTGTGGGTGTCACTATCAGTACCGTGGATGTCAGTATCAGTGCCGTGTATCTCAGTATCAGTACCGTGGGTGTCAGTATCAATACCCTGTACCGTGGATGTCAATATCAGTACCGTGGGTGTCAGTATCAGTACCGTGGGTGTCAGTATCAGTACCGTGGGTGTCAGTATCAGTACCGTGGGTGTCAGTATCAGTACCGTGGGTGTCAGTATCAGTACCGTGGGTGTCAGTATCAGTACCGTGGGTGTCAATATCAGTACCGTGGGTGTCAGTATCAGTACCGTGGGTGTCAGTATCAGTACCGTGGGTGTCAGTATCTCAGTACTGTTTTCCCCAGTTTCGGTATCGTGAATGCCAGTATATCGTCGTACCGTGTGCGTCACTCTGTGATGATCACCTCCCCTCGTTCCCCGGCAGTGTCTGGCGGCCGGCTCTTGCATCATGAACAGAGAGATGGAGAGCGCCGGGATGCGGCCGCTGGCCAAGGCTGTCACCAAGAGCCTGGAGAATGTCCGCGTCCTGCTGCGTGAACAGGTCAGCAAACAACAGCGCTCCGGCTCGGCCGCCCCCGCCCCCGCCCCCGCCCAGCACCCGGTCTATGCGTGTCTCAGAGTGACGCAAGCTCGCTGGGAGACGCACGGTGAAGAACAGGTTTGCATGTAATCGCAGCCAGCAATGTCGGGCTGCTGCAGAGCTTGTCACTAGCAAGCTAGTTGGGTTAGTGACCGTGTTGTATCGTCCGGTTCTTGCCGGTTCGTCCCCGTCCCCGTCCCCGTCCCCGTCCCCGTCCCCGTCCCCGTCCCCGTCCCCGTCCCCGTCCCCGTCCCCGTCCCCGTCCCCGTCCCCGTCCCCGTCCCCGTCCAGGTCCAGTCTCGTCTCGTCTCGTCCCGTCCCGTCCCGTCCCGTCCCGTCCCGTCCCGTCCCGTCCCGTCCCGTCCCGTCCCGTCCCGTCCCGTCCCGTCCCTTTCATCCCGATATCTCCCGTCCATACGCTATCATTCCTACAGTGAGACAGATAATGTGTCCTGTCGGGGACTGGGGGCGTGTGACTGACTTGTCAAACCGTCCCAGGGACATGCGGTGAAACCCCCGCTATCAGAGCATGCTGGCAGCTGGCCTTTCCGCTGACATAGTCACCAGTCAGGCCTTCCGCTGATAGACTGATCCAAATTGCAATTGTTTGAAGTGTCAGCTCCGCATTATTGGTTATTTTGCAACTCTTGTGATTGCGAAATGTAATGAAAACTGATGTGTTTTATGGAGATCTAAACCAAAATAGAAGTCTGACACGAGACTAAAAGAAGTGACGCCTTGGCCCGAAATCTAACATCGAGTCTGTTGCATTACAGGTACTGAAGTGTTGACTAGGTGTCGACAATCTCTGCTGGCTACTCCGTTTCAGACTTAATTAAAATTCTGATGAGTTTACACGAATGTGATGTCTGTTACCTCGTAGACACTAGTCATAACAACGTGATTCTAGTAGAGCGTGGGCAGTGTAATTGTGAAATATATGTTTAGTCTGTGGCAGTCATAGCTCGCGTGCTTGCTTGCTCATGGCGTTTTCCCCAATCTGCCTCAGAACTTTCACAAACGTCACCAAATGGGACAGAGGATGATTTTTTAGGATAACTGCGAATGCAAGCACGCAAGTTGATGTTGCACCTCATGTTCACTGTTTGCCCTCACCTACGAGTGCCCTCCCCGCCCCCACCCAGCACGTGCCGTTGTCTCACAGTCGCCGCTGTGAGCTGTGGCGGCCCCTCTAACGGTCGTCCCTTTCCACAGTGCCTCAAGTCACCTCAGGAGTTCACCGAGAAGCTGTGTGAGTCTCTGAAGATCTTTGACCGGCTGTTTGCCGAGTTTGAACTGCGCTATGTCAGCGCCATGGTGCCAGTCAAGTCGGCCAAGGAGTATGCTCTGATTCAGAATGTCATCGCCCTCTTCTCTGAGACCGTCCAGAGGTAAGACGCACCACCAAGCTTCACCTAGCTCCCTGGCATGTACTTATAGCGAGTGTAAACTCAACGTAGTCAATACCGTGGATGAGTTAGAGGAAGCTTAGTGTAGTATGGCAGCATTTCTGGGTTTGTGTGGCCGGGTCTGATGAAAAACTGAATGCCGCGATGTGTGGTCGATAGCAGCTGTCACGTGTCACAGACAGGTCGGTCGTTGAGGAGATCTGGTCGGTGACCCGCACGAAACCCGAGCACTGATAAATCATGCGGCCCATGACTGGGACATTACCGTGCATTGCCCAGACGTGCCTTCTGCCTGCTTTTGTCCGCTCTTGGAGTAGGTATATATGTTTGCATCGAGGTTTAACAACAGTTATGCTATATAATCTTGCACGTCAGCTAAATCAACCTGCCGGCATCGGCCAATACACTCAGCATATGACATGGAAAATGTGCATTTTGGTAGCGTCCGGCGAGGATTTCATTCCTAAGCTGTGCATCGAAGTTGGCGCTGGCTATGCATTATTGGGCGCAGTTGGGCGTCTCGTGATCCCCTTAATAGCCATTCAACGCCTCAGTTCGGGCTCAGGGCCGCACGGAGAGGCCGGTATTTCGAGTATCACAGCTGTGAATCTCGCGTGCAATATGACTGATCGTTTCACTAATAAGCGCAGGAATCCAGAGAGCTGCTCACGATAGCTTGTTGGACCCGTATGGACCCGTATATCCGTATGGTATGATTCTCAGCCAGTGTGGCAGTCGCAGTTAGCGCCGTGTGACCCGCTGAGACCCGCCGTATGACCCGCTGTGTGACCCGCTGTGTGACCCGCTGTGTGACCCGCTGTGTGACCCGCTGTGTGACCCGCTGTGTGACCCATATACCATATACTATTTATTTCGGCAAATCCACGCAATGGTGGCTCTTCCTTGCCTTTCGTCAGATTATAAAGTACATTGTAGGGACACATGCAGACATTAGACATATACACAGGTTAAAATGAACATGATAAAAACGACAGAGACAATGACAATGTGATGGTAACCAGGATCGCTCAGTCACCCGCATCCAGTAAAAGTCGTTTGTTTGGATGGAGGTTGAAAAAAGTCGTTTGAGAGCGCGATGGAAACCTGCGACTGACATTGCGCGCATTTCCACCGGGAGCGCGTTGTACCACATAGGTCCACGATACAAGAACCGGCGCCTCCCAGTCTCTGTCCTGACAGATGGCAGACGTAGATCGTCATCTTGGCGGGTTCTCCGAACTCGTGCCTCGCGGTTTGTTTGGATGGAGGTTGAAATAGACACTGGTGCATGATGCAAGCGAATTTTGTGTAGTAGTGCGAGCGTATGATATTTGACAAGATCCCCCGCACCAAGCCACCCCAGCGCTGCCCGGACGTCCGCAGACTGGCTGAACTTTCTTCTCCCTGATATCACCCGTGCGGCAAAGTTAAACACCTTTTGTATCTTGACGAGATTCTTTCGGCTACCGTTACCGTACACTGGGAGGCAGTAACGGACGCGGGACAGCACCAGAGCGGCTACGACGGTGGGGAGAATCTCGGCCGGAAGATAATGACGAATATGCGACAAGCCAATGAGGATCCCGAAGCATTTGCGCGTAATTTCTTGCACATGGGTGTCCCATGAAAGGTGGCGATCGAAGATCACCCCCAGATTTTTTACTTCTAAGACGGGTTGTATGGTACGCTCGCGAAATTTCACGCCGAAAGGTGTCATGTTCCGCATATTTTGTCTGCTGCCAAAAGCTATCAGCTGAGTTTTGTCGGGGTTGACCTTGAGTGAATTTGCGCGGAACCAAAGGTCGATAGAGGAAAGTGCCTGTTCCATGCGCTCCGTCAGATCTGCTAGGGCGGTCTTGTTGCCGCAGACCATGGCCTGGGTGTCGTCCGCGTACTGGACAACGGTAGCACCCGGCACGAACAGGCTGAGGTCGTTCGAAAAAAATTGTATACAAAAGGGGTCCTAGGGCCGAACCTTGGAACACGCCCATGTTGTTTGGAAGCGCGTTTGATATCTGCCTGTTGCCAGAGACGTCAGTAAAGCTGACGCTCTGTGTGTGGTTCTGCAGGTACGCCTCAAACCATGCAGTGTTCACACCGTGTAACTGAAGTTTAACGAGAAGTTTAGAGTGATCTATGACATCGAAGCATTTGCTTAAATCAAGCAGGCAGAGAAGCGAGATTTGGTTCTGATCATTAGCCAGGAGCACGCGGTCGGATATTGTAACCAGAGCCGTTTCGGTGGAATGACGGGTGCGGAAGCCATGTTGGGTATCAGAAAGGAGGTGATTGACGGTAAGGTAATGGTAAAGCTGGCGCTGTACAATGCGCTCAACTATTTTGGATATGACAGGGGTAATGGATATAGGTCTGAAGTTGGTAGGATTAGAGGGATCACCGGATTTGTGGATGGGACTGACGAGTGAATGTTTCCACTCGTCTGGGATATCACAGCGGAGGAGGCACGAGTTCACAATGTGAAGCAGAGCTGTACTAATTACAGGCATGCATATCTTAATCATACGGACACATATTCCATCCAGGCCGCAGGCGGAGGTGCCAGGCATACTCAAAACAATGCAGTCCAGCATCTGTAGGTCTACCGGTGAGACCGTGAAGGCACACGCACCCACCCGCGGCAGTCTGCATGGGATCAGCGGCTCGTCCCCATGCAGTCGCGCCTCACGAGCAACCCCAGGTCCGACGCCAACAAAGTAATCGTTCATGACATTGGCAGACATCAGTGGCACGATCCTCTGTGACGGCCGTTTCCCCGCAACATGTTGTCGGAGGTTTCGCCAGACAGACTGCGGACCCTGTTCACGGATACGGTTGGCTATGTCCGCTCGGCAGTCACTGCGTAACGCCGACCGCACGGCCCGGTTAGCGTCTCTGTATGTATCGGACCTGTGCCCGTCAGTCCGCAGTGCTGCCCGGCGGCGGCACATCAGGTCCTTGGTAGCATCGGTGACCGGAGGGGCGCTCAGGTTACGGATTTTTACATTCCTAACAGGCGCATGAGTGTCAACGATCGGGACGAACACTTCGAGAAAACGCTGCCACTGATCAGATACGGTCGCGGATGCAAACACGGCCCCCCAATCGGCGAACCTCAGATCGGCATGCAGGGCCAGTACATCGTTGCTGCGCAGGGACCTACTTTGTACTAAGATTGGCTTATGACGAGGTCTTGGTACAGATAAAGCAAAACGTACAAACCGATGCTGGCTAAAATCACAGTGATATGCACCAGATCTGGACACCACACTCTCGGAGTTGGCGATCACAAGGTCCAGCAGTGACCCCGATGTAAATGTCGGACATGTCACAAACTGTGTGAGGGCGTATCTGTCCAGAAAGTCTCGAAATTTAACACTTTGAGCGCTGTCGTGGCCACGAAGCATATTACAGTTCAGGTCACCGGCGAGCACAATGAGGCACCGTGGATGGCTCATGAACGAAAGTTGGAGCTGTTTTTCAAGTTCGTCGAAGTCGGAGTCGAGGGCGGTCTGAGTGTGGCGCGGCGGACGGTATAAAGACGCAAGCACCAGCTGGTGTCGGTCCCACTTGATGTGGCACCAGAGAGACTCCAGCTTGCATTGAGTATCATTGACCTCCGGGGTTTTCAAAACGGTGACTTGGATGTCACTTTTGCAGAGGATGGCCACCCCGCCGTACCCACGCCCGTCAGGGCGGTCGGCTTTTGTGAGGGTGTACCCCGGGAAAACTAGGAGACGGCTGCTCAGACGCGGAGATAGCCACGTTTCCTGTAGGATGACGATGTCGTAGTTCCGCCGCTCTATCTCAAAACGAAGCTCGACGGTTTTAGGTCTCAGTGATTGAATGTTGAGGGTGCACGCTCGCAGCTCGCCTCGCACCGCCCCGGTCCGCCAACACTCGCCGCCCCTGCAGCCGCGCCGGTGAGCACGCCGGCCGCGTCTCCGCCCGCGTCTGTCCGCTGTACGCTCCCCGGCAGTCGGCGGGCCAGCGCGGCACGGCGCGGTGTCCGTGGCCCAGTCAGGGTCAGCCACTCCAGCGGTTCCCAAACAGGGGCGCCGTGCTGCCGGATGGTTGGGGTTGAGGACCGCAGACGGAGAATCCATAGGTGCACGTGTACCACGAGGTGCCCGCGGGCGGCACGTTGGCCGGGTCATGGCATCACGGACCAGCCGGTCCTCGTGCGGCGGCGCGGAGCGGCCCCGGCGGGCACGGAAAGCCGGCGGGCGACAATCACGGGTCACGGTGACGGTTAGCAGGCGGACCGCCGCCAGCAGCACGAGGAGCCGGAGCAGATCTCGATGCATGTGTGACCCGCTGTGTGACCCGCTGTGTGACCCGCTGTGTAACCTGTATGCCTCTATGTAACCTGTATGCCTCTATGTGACCCGCCGTGTGACCCGCTGTGTCATGTCGTCAGGGCGCTGCGGCTGGGCCTGCTCAGTCAGGAGCAGCTGGACCTGTATGACCCGCCGTGTGTCCTGTGTGACCTGTATGACCCGCCGTGTGACCTCTGTGCCTGTATGACCCGCAATGTGACCTGTGTTGTCTCGTCAGGGCGCTGCGGCTGGGCCTGCTCAGTCAGGAGCAGCTGGACCTGTATGACCCGCCGTGTCACCTGTGTGACCTGTATGACCCGCCATGTGACCTGTGTGACCTGTATGACCCGCCGTGTCACCTGTGTGACCTGTATGACCCGCCGTGTAACCTCTGTGACCTGTATGACCCGCCGTGTCACCTGTGTGACCTGTATGACCCGCCATATGACCTATGTGTCCTGTATGACCCGCCGTGTGACCTGTGTGACCTGTATGACCCGCCATGTGACCTCTGTGACATGTATGACCCGCCGTGTGACCTGTGTGACCTGTATGACCCGCCATGTGACCTGTGTGACCTGTATGACCCGCCGTGTCACCTGTGTGACCTGTATGACCCGCCATGTGACCTGTGTGACCTGTATGACCCGCCGTGTGACCTGTGTGACCTGTATGACCCGCCGTGTGACCTGTGTGACCTGTATGACCCGCCGTGTGACCTATGTGACCTGTATGACCCGCCATGTGACCTCTGTGTCCTGTATGACCCGCCGTGTGACCTGTGTGACCTGTATGACCCGCCGTGTGACCTGTATGACCCGCCGTGTGACCTGTGTGATTTGTATGACCCGCCATGTGACCTGTGTGACCTGTATGACCCGCCGTGTGACCTGTGTGACCTGTATGACCCGCTGTGTGACCTGTGTGACCTGTATGCCTCGCCATGTGACCTCTGTGTCCTGTATGACCCGCCGTGTGACCTGTGTGACCTGTATGACCCGCCGTGTGACCTGTGTGACCTGTATGACCCGTCATGTGACCCCTGTGCCTGTATGACCCGCAATGTGACCTGTGTTGTCTCGTCAGGGCGCTGCGACTGGGCCTGCTCAGTCAGGAGCAGCTGGACCTGTATGACCCAGCGCTCATGTTCACCATCCCGCGGCTGGCCATCGTGGCCGGACTCGTGATCTACCCGGACGGACCCCTCCGACTTGACCAGGACATCGCTGACATATCCGAACTCTTCCGACCGTTCAAGGTAGGAGGAGACGCGGCCCAGGCGGCCGGAACTGTGGACGGTGTCTGGTTCCGGGGTTTCTCATGGTTCCATGGTTCCGAGGCGGACGCGGGCCAGGCGGCCGGAACTGAGGACGGTGTCTGTTTCCGTTTCCGGGGCGCGGTACAGACTGTTTAGGGGGAGGGGCGGGATACACCCGTTCCGGGGGCGGTACGCGTGTACAGACTTTCCAGTGGCGGGGCGGGGCACATAGATGTGAGCGAGACTACTCGAACAACACTTGAATAATGTGGTTCATGTGGCTGATGTGCGTCGAGTGGCAATGTAAGAGAGATTTCTGGCTAACAGAGCATAGAGCGACTGGTATCAAAGCTAATATGGCAATGTTTGCCGGAGCAGCTGTGTTGCCGTTGTTGATATATTTGGGTTAGCCGTTGGTGATGGGTGTTGTCATAGCCGGACGATTGTTGTCGCGTCTGTGATTCGGTAGACATAATGTATTTTCGCATGATTTATTTCCACTTCAGCTGACCATTCCACTCATCAAGGGTTATGCATTGGCCATCGTCATACATATAACATCACGAATCACGAAATTAAACTATAGAATGCTAAGAACGTCGTACTACTTGCAGATAATGGCAAAGTGAAAGTGACAATGAAATGCTAAAAACACTGTGTAAGCGTTGCAATGACACGACTCGGATAGTGTTTGAGCAGCTGGTTCGACTGTGGCACTGGGGTTTGTTGACAGTTTGCAGATAGGTCGCCTGACATCATGTACACGACGTTGTTTTCCTGCTGTGAATGTGAGATAGTGCCCCCACTCGTCGCCCAGTCTCGGTGTTTTGGCGATGCCACACGCTATTTTGCTGCGTCTTCTGAATGAGCTGCGTAGTGCGTACCAAGGCCGTCTGGGGGAGGGGGCGTGAGGCGTGTCGGCTTTCTGGTGTCATTGTCTCACCACATGTTTCACCACATGTCTCACCACATGTCTCACCACATGTCTCACCACATGCCTCTCCTGCGTCATGAGGGGCGCCGGTGGGCGGTCTGCGGCCAGAGCCGCCCGCATCTGCATCGGATCACCGTATTAGGTCCAAGGTCGGCCTCTCGCGACCCCCCCCCCCCCCCCCCACGGTCTGTCCGTCTGCCGTCCTGTCCCTCTCTTGCTCCGCCCGGGACGGTCTGCCGCCCAGAACTCGGGACGTAAACGCACGTGTGCGCACATACACAGGTCTAATGCGGCGGGATAGCCGATGGTGGTGGCGAATGGTGATTACGACGATGACCATCGTGTATGTCTGCTTCCCTGGTGCACATTGCAGTGTCCGAATCCCGTTACGACGGTGACCATCGTGTGTGTCTGCTTCCCTGGTGCACATTGCAGTGTCCGAATCCCGTTACGACGATGACCATCGTGTATGTCTGCTTCCCTGGTGCACATTGCAGTGTCCGAATCCCGTTACGACGATGACCATCGTGTATGTCTGCTTCCCTGGTGCACATTGCAGTGTCCGAATCCCGTTACGACGATGACCATCGTGTGTGTCTGCTTCCCTGGTGCACATTGCAGTGTCCGAATCCCGTTACGACGATGACCATCGTGTATGTCTGCTTCCCTGGTGCACATTGCAGTGTCCGAATCCCGTTACGACGATGACCATCGTGTGTGTCTGCTTCCCTGGTGCACATTGCAGCGTCTGAATCCCGTTACGACGATGACCATCGTGTATGTCTGCTTCCCTGGTGCACATTGCAGTGTCCGAATCCCGTTACGACGATGACCATCGTGTATGTCTGCTTCCCTGGTGCACATTGCAGCGTCTGAATCCCGTATGGACGCGAGTAGCCTTGGAAATGGCGATGCCCTTCAGCTTAAATCATCATATGAACCCATTTCCGTCGTTGCAGAACCTGCTGTGTAAGATCCGTGAGCTGCTCTGGACACTGAGCAAGGCCGAGCTGTACGCTCTGGAGAAGGCACTCTGCTCCGTGGACGAGCCCATCAACACCGTAGCCACGGACGTGCCCTCGGCACCAGACGCCTACCCCATGCCCGACATCGACGCGTTCGTGGCCGAGTTCTACGCTAAGAACCCGGGCTGCCGGCGCAGTGTGAGCCGCTCGACGTGCCGTGAGACGGAGGCTCGTCTGCGTCAGTTCCACCTGAGCAGCGCCGGCGGCCGGTCACGCCACCGGCGCCGCCCTCCGGCCGGACCCTCCTCGGCGGCCACGGCGCACCGCCGGCTGGCCAGGAGTGAGGCGACCGCAGAGGCCGGCGCTGATTCGGGAGCACAAGAGGCGGAGCGGCGCTTGCCGGCTGCCGCCGCCGCCGCCGCCGAGCCGGTCGCTAGGGGACGCGTCGGACGTGTACCGGTCATCGCCTGTGATTACGGCAGTCGGTAGGTGGCACTGGTATCTGCATGGTGATTACGGCAGTCGGTAGGTGGCACTGCTATCTACATGGTGATTACGGCAGTCGGTAGGTGGCACTGGTATATACATGGTGATTACGGCAGTCGGTAGGTGGCACTGCTATCTGCATGGTGATTACGGCAGTCGGTAGGTGGCACTGGTATCTGCATGGTGATTACGGCAGTCGGTAGGTGGCACTGCTATCTACATGGTGATTACGGCAGTCGGTAGGTGGCACTGGTATATACATGGTGATTACGGCAGTCGGTAGGTGGCACTGCTATCTGCATGGTGATTACGGCAGTCGGTAGGTGGCACTGGTATCTGCATGGTGATTACGGCAGTCGGTAGGTGGCACTGGTATCTGCATGGTGATTACGGCAGTCGTTAGGTGGCACTGGTATATACATGGTGATTACGGCAGTCGGTAGGTGGCACTGCTATCTGCATGGTGATTACGGCAGTCGGTAGGTGGCACTGATATCTGCATGGTGATTACGGCAGTCGGTAGGTGGCACTGGTATCTACATGGTGATTACGGCAGTCGGTAGGTGACACTGGTATCTGCATGGTGATTACGGCAGTCGTTAGGTGGCACTGGTATCTGCATGGTGATTACGGCAGTCGGTAGGTGGCACTGATATCTGCATGGTGATTACGGCAGTCGGTAGGTGGCACTGCTATCTACATGGTGATTACGGCAGTCGGTAGGTGGCACTGCTATCTACATGGTGATTACGGCAGTCGGTAGGTGGCACTGGTATCTGCATGGTGATTACGGCAGTCGTTAGGTGGCACTGGTATATACATGGTGGTTACGGCAGTCGTTAGGTGGCACTGGTATCTACATGGTGATTACGGCAGTCGTTAGGTGGCACTGGTATCTGCATGGTGATTACGGCAGTCGTTAGGTGGCACTGGTATATACATGGTGATTACGGCAGTCGTTAGGTGGCACTGGCATCTACATGGTGATTACGGCAGTCATTAGGTGGCACTGGTATATACATGGTGATTACGGCAGTCGGTTGGTGGCACTGGTATCTACATGGTGATTACGGCAGTCGGTAGGTGGCACTGGCATCTACATGGTGATTACGGCAGTCGGTAGGTGGCACTGCTATCTGCATGGTGATTACGGCAGTCGGTAGGTGGCACTGGCATCTACATGGTGATTACGGCAGTCGGTAGGTGACACTGGTATCTGCATGGTGATTACGGCAGTCGTTAGGTGGCACTGGTATCTGCATGGTGATTACGGCAGTCGGTAGGTGGCACTGATATCTGCATGGTGATTACGGCAGTCGGTAGGTGGCACTGCTATCTACATGGTGATTACGGCAGTCGGTAGGTGGCACTGCTATCTACATGGTGATTACGGCAGTCGGTAGGTGGCACTGGTATCTGCATGGTGATTACGGCAGTCGTTAGGTGGCACTGGTATATACATGGTGATTACGGCAGTCGTTAGGTGGCACTGGTGTCTACATGGTGATTACGGCAGTCGTTAGGTGGCACTGGTATCTGCATGGTGATTACGGCAGTCGTTAGGTGGCACTGGTATATACATGGTGATTACGGCAGTCGTTAGGTGGCACTGGCATCTACATGGTGATTACGGCAGTCATTAGGTGGCACTGGTATATACATGGTGATTACGGCAGTCGGTAGGTGGCACTGGTATCTACATGGTGATTGCGGCAGTCGGTAGGTGGCACTGGCATCTACATGGTGATTACGGCAGTCGGTAGGTGGCACTGCTATCTGCATGGTGATTACGGCAGTCGTTAGGTGGCACTGGTATATACATGGTGATTACGGCAGTCTGTAGGTGGCACTGGTATCTGCATGACACCATGCCGGGGTCAGCGCATGAAGGGTCAGTCAGTTCGATCTTAGTATGGTTAAGTATACTATGAACGGTCTAATGGTTTAACCTGCTGCCAAGGAAGGGTTATATCATCAACACTTGATGTGATGACCCTGTACCCTGCCACTCAGGAGCTAGCATTGTGCTTAAGGCATGGTGCGGAGTAGGCAACTCCAGTTTAAAAGGACGCCGCGCCAGGTGGCCTAACCTGTGTCCCGTGCAGACTGGACCAACGTCGGGACGTGGAGCGCCAGGTGGTCTGATGTGATCTGACTGTGCTGTGTGTGTCGTGCAGACTGGACCAGCGTCGGGACGTGGAGCGCCAGGTGGTCTGATGTGATCTGACTGTGCTGTGTGTCGTGCAGACCGGACCAGCGTCGGGACGTGGAGCGCCAGGTGGTCTGATCTGACTGTGTGCTGTGTGTGTCGTGCAGACTGGACCAGCGTCGGGACGTGGAGCGCCAGGTGGTCTGATCTGACTGTGTGCTGTGTGTGTCGTGCAGACTGGACCAGCGTCGGGACGTGGAGCGCCAGGTGGTCTGATCTGACTGTGCTGTGTGTGTCGTGCAGACTGGACCAGCGTCGGGACGTGGAGCGCCAGGTGGTCTCTATACTGGACGAGCTGGTCGGCCTGGCCGTCACCGAGGCGGAGCGACGCGCGGAGTCGGCCGACAGGCTGTCCGGGGATGAGGCTGAGTCTCCAGCCGCCCCCGCCGCCGCCCCCGCCCCCGCCCCCACCGTCGCCCCCAGCTCCAGTTCCAGCTCATCACACGGACACGGCAGCCACGGCCGCCACGGCAGACATCGCAAGAAGAAGCTGACGCGAGCTGCGTGTGGCAGCAGCTCCGGAGGGCTGCTCTACCAGCACAACCACTGGTGAGTGGTGGGGGGGGGGGGGGGGGGGCAGGGCTGGAGGGCGGCTCTTTTGCTGTTAGTGCAGTGGAACGTTCGTGAAAACCTCCACCAGTGCAGTGGTTTACTGGACTAAACTGGAGCTGTGTCCTGGTCTGACAATGGATGGTGTGGCGGTACTGTCGGGTCGGCAGTGTTGGTCGTAATGGTACTGTAGTGGAGTGGGGCTGTGACCCGACCTGCCTAACCTCGCCGTCTCTTCCTGGCAGCAGTGAACGGACGGGGGCCGGTCCTTCTGAGAGCGGCCAGCAGTCGTCTCCGTCGGGCTCTGCCTCGAGCGACGAGGAGCGACCGACCCGCAGCGACGACCGAGACATCGCGCTGGCCATCCAGGCGGCGGAGATTGCCACGCGCAGCCGAGCCCGGGCCCGCTTCAAGTTAGTGGCATCCCGCCCCGAGTGGCTGGAGCGTATACTGGCATGACTGACGGCGGCATGCATGCATATAGGTCACACTCAGACTGAGGAAAAGGGACTGCGTGGAATGTTTAAGATTTTGCTGTTGCTTTTTGTTGTTCCTTGTTAGGTCATGTTACATTCGTTACAATTCGTTCAAATGTGGTTGATGTATGTACGAAAGTTGATGTTGACGAAGACTATGCCGGAGTAGGTGTTGATCATATTGCCTATGTAAAACACGATTTGCTTTATTAAACAAAACGTGAAAAACACCAAATCATACTAGAAGTCCATTGAACCCTGTGACTTTTTGGACCCTATTGTGGCTCAAACAAGACTGCTCTTAGTGAGGACCTGTTCCATGTTGCATTCATACTTATCTCTGGTTTGGGTTTAGATGTACAACTGGCGATCTTGTTTTCAGGGACAGCCAGGACCTGATCCACCGTCTGTTCGTGTGTATCTCGGGCGTGGCCGACCAGCTGCAGACCAACTTCGCCTCGGACCTGCGCAATATCCTCAAGGTGGTCTTCCAGATCAACGCGACGCCGGAAGAGGACTCTAGCGGAGGTGAGCCGACCGTGGTTTATGGTTTTAAAAGGTTGGCGGGAGGCTGGTTTTAAAACTGAACTGAACTACCACGAGATAATTATTATTTTTTTAGAATGGAAGTCCATTAAGAAGCTTATTCATAGGGTTGTTAGCAACTGTGAATTGTCAGTCAGGAACGTCGGAAACAATTGGCATGTATTCAGCACGATCGAATCTTGAAGTCCTGCTTCAGGGACGGATCGCGGAACTGACGTCTGTTGTTTCTGACGGCTATTCGTGTAGCTGTTATTGGTCCGCCGTAGTGTACTGCGCGGCTGCGTGCTGGGGCGGCTGTTATGCTAACCTGTCAGCTGAGTGCCGCTGTGTGTTCTGAGCGGCTGGCTGTGGCGTCTGACACCAGCTGTCCCCCGTCCCGTCACCAGAGCTGAGTCCGTCGTGCGGCTCGGTAGACTCGGCCGAGGAGGCGCTCGACTCGCCGGCGGCCGTCATTGACGTGGTGGACGTGGGCGGCTCCGCCCCCGCCCCACCGACCGGTCTGCTGAGCCAGCTCTCCGAGGGGTCCCACTTGGCCAGCAACATGCGCGTGGTCGGTGACCACATGGAGGCGGAGGTGCTGGTGCACGGCAGTATCGGCATCAGCGGCGAGGCCGGCCTGGTGCAGCAGGTGCTGGCCGAGGGCGGCCCCGCCCGGCCGCCGCTGCCGCCGCTCGCACCGCCGATCGTCACCGTGCCGGCGCGACTGGCCGAGGCGCTGGAGCCGCGCCAGCCGCTGCCGGCGGCGGCGGCGCCGCTGGAGGCGACTCGGCGCCGCGCCGCGCCGCACTGGATCCCCGACCAGGCGGCGCCCGACTGCATGCAGTGCGGCCAGCCGTTCACGGTGATGCGCCGCCGCCACCACTGCCGCCGCTGCGGCCGCGTGTTCTGCTCACGCTGCAGCGCCGGGGTGCTGCCGCTGCCGCAGTTCGGCCACTCGTTCCCTGTGCGCGTCTGCGACGAGTGCCTGGCGGCCGACACGCAGCGCTGAGCGTGACGGACAGCGGCAGAGGAAGCGGTAATACTCGACGGATTCCGTGTCGTGCATAGGCTGGTGCCGCGCGCGGCGCTATTTTCGTACGCGTGGTGACTGAGTTGTTGAGTGCGTTGGTTGGTTTATAGGTAGTTTATGGACAGTTATCGAGGTATGCGTGAGAGTATCTGCGTCGTGTTTCGCTTTGACCAAGAGGCGCCGCTTATGAATGGGTCCAGCCTGTGTCGTTTAGTCGCTGGGGAGAGAGTCGCTGGGGTGTGTTGGTTTCGTGCTGAGAGCCTGCATCTGACCGCTGGCTACCCTGGATTGCGATTTAGGTTTGTTTCGGGTAGTTCCACGGCTGCAGGCCGTCGTAGATCCCAACTGCGCTGGCAGCAGACTGTCTGAGTCGCCAGCGCTGATTCCGCCGTCACAACATTGTCACGAGAGAGAGGGATTGCTCAAGCGGAGGTCGGTGGCCGGCACGCACGGCCTGTGTAGTCTGTACCGGGACGTGCGGCCTGTGTATTCTGTACCGGGACGTGCGGCCTGTGTATTCTGTACCGGCACGCACGGCCTGTGTATTCTGTACCGGGACGTGTGGCCTGTGTGTACCGGGACGTGCGGCCTGTGTGTACCGGGACGTGCGGCCTGTGTGTACCGGGACGTGCGGCCTGTGTGCACCGGGACGTGCGGCCTGTGTGTACCGGGACGTGCGGCCTGTGTACCGGGACGTGCGGCCTGTGTATTCTGTACCGGGACGTGTGGCCTGTGTGTACCGGGACGTGTGGCCTGTGTGTACCGGGACGTGTGGCCTGTGTGTACCGGGACGTGCGGCCTGTGTATTCTGTACCGGGACGTGTGGCCTGTGTATTCTGTACCGGCACGCACGGCCTGTGTATTCTGTACCGGGACGTGTGGCCTGTGTGTACCGGGACGTGCGGCCTGTGTGTACCGGGACGTGCGGCCTGTGTATTCTGTACCGGGACGTGTGGCCTGTGTGTACCGGGACGTGCGGCCTGTGTATTCTGTACCGGGACGTGCGGCCTGTGTGTACCGGGACGTGCGGCCTGTGTGTACCGGGACGTGTGGCCTGTGTACCGGGACGTGCGGTCTGTGTACCGGGACGTGCGGCCTGTGTACCGGGACGTGCGGCCTGTGTATTCTGTACCGGGACGTGCGGCCAGTGTATTCTGTACCGGGACATGCGGCCTGTGTGTACCGGGACGTGCGGCCTGTGTGTACCGGGACGTGCGGCCTGTGTGTACCAGGACGTGCGGCCTGTGTGTACCGGGACGTGCGGCCTGTGTGTACCGGGACGTGCGGCCTGTGTGTACCGGGACGTGCGGCCTGTGTGTACCGGGACGTGCGGCCTGTGTGTACCGGGACGTGCGGCCTGTGTGTACCGGGACGTGCGGCCTGTGTGTACCGGGACGTGCGGCCTGTGTATCCTGTACCGGGACTTGCGGCCTGTGTGTACCGGGGCGTGCGGCCTGTGTGTACCGGGACGTGCGGCCTGTGTGTACCGGGACGTGCGGCCTGTGTGTGCTGGGACGTGCGGCCTGTGTGTACCGGGACGTGCGGCCTGTGTACCGGGACGTGCGGCCTGTGTACCGGGACGTGCGGCCTGTGTGTACCGGGACGTGCGGCCTGTGTGTACCGGGACGTGCGGCCTGTGTGTACCGGGACGTGCGGCCTGTGTGTACCGGTACGTGCGGCCTGTGTACCGGGGCGTGCGGCCTGTGTATTCTGTACCGGGACGTGCGGCCTGTGTATTCTGTACCGGGACGTGCGGCCTGTGTGTACCGGGACGTGCGGTCTGTGTGTACCGGGACGTGCGGCCTGTGTGTACCGGGACGTGCGGCCTGTGTGTACCGGGACGTGCGGCCTGTGTATTCTGTACCGAGACGTGCGGCCTGTGTATTCTGTACCGGGACGTGCGGTCTGTGTGTACCGGGACGTGCGGCCTGTGTGTACCGGGACGTGCGGCCTGTGTGTACCGGGACGTACGGCCTGTGTATTCTGTACCGGGACGTGCGGCCTGTGTATTCTGTACCGGGACGTGCGGCCTGTGTGTACCGGGACGTGCGGCCTGTGTATTCTGTACCGGGACGTGCGGCCTGTGTATTCTGTACCGGGACGTGCGGCCTGTGTATTCTGTACCGGGACGTGCGGCCTGTGTATTCTGTACCGGGACGTGCGGCCTGTGTATTCTGTACCGGGACACACAGCCTGTGTATTCTGTACTGGGGTCGGGTGATCGTGTGTACCGCTGATCCGTGATACCGCCGGGCCTCGCCATCGGCCTTTTACTTAAGCGGGCCGTCCACGCGCGCCGGGGGCCTTTTTACTTCTGGACGCATCACTGTGATACTGTATGTCTGTCTGTGTACGTGTGGGCGTAGCCGGCCGGGCGGCGGACGCACGCGGTTTTTAACGGAGTATTACAATACACGTAACATTCGGCTATCACGATGTGTTTGCGTCAGTGGGGGGAATTTGCCTGAAGACATTGTTTGTGTCCTTTTGGGATTACGGATATGTTCTGTGAAGACCATGCCACGCTACGAAGGCTCGTTCACAAGGTCAGTTGTGGGTATGGGTGGCCCAGTTGGGCTCGGACTCCATGAGTTCTGGGTTCGGGTATGGTCACTAGGGAGGGCATTCGGTTCCCCCGCTTGGGTCGGCGTGACAGACCCCGGTGATAAATAACGGCAGCCGCATCGTCCCGCATGAATCCCAATGCTACCACCAGCGGTTGTCATGAAGGGCAAGAGGTTTGCTTCGGACGGTTGCAATGTGTCGCCTCCTTTCTAAGCTGTGCATTTTTTAATGTTATATTTTCGCCACAAACTCGAGTCACTCCGCCCCAGACTGTGGCGTATGTTGCGAATCCGGCTCGCTCCGATTTCGCTGGCAGTACGAACCCTATTCACATCTATAACATCCACACATGGTCCCATGGTGAAAACACGCGCTGCAAATGCCATATCAATTAGTGAACTTATCAGCGGAGAGCGTTCTCTCATGACAAACATACCCGCCATGGACCTGTAGTCCGATTGTTAGCTGGAAAACTACCTGCCTGTGGTCTGAACGACAAGCCTTACCCGAACTTCTGAACCTCTCCAACAACTACACTCACTCAATCTCAAGGGTCAGTTAAAGCACAGACAAGAAGTAGCACATCGGCGGGTTTTCTGCACCCCTGTTCCCAGCATGGCGTCGCTTGAAACCACCGTAACCTAGCTCTGCGCCGAGCCCCGCCGCCGCCCTCTCACGGCAGCTCCTCCTGTCCCCTCACGACCCCCGCTGTCCGAGCCGCTTACGCCCGGCTGAGCGGGACGTGATGGGTGTTGATGTGGTTGGTGTGGCGCCGGTGGCCGCCGTGGCCGCCGTGGCTGCCGTGGCGCCGGTGGTTGGCCCGTCCCCCCACCTGCGCGGGCTTCAGACGGCCCTGTCTGCCGCGCCGCGCTGCCGGGCGGCGTTTGCGGCGGGCCTGCGGGTCGCCTTCGTCTCGGAAGTTGTCGTAGTCTGCGTCAGAGTAGTCGCCGTATTCGCCATAGTCGTACGACTCGTCCGTGTCTGGCAGCACGTCCGCGTCCGTCTCGTCCAGGTCGTCCAGCCCGTCATAGTCTTGGAAGCCGGAAGCCACCGTCTGGCCGGGCGCCGCCAGCTGCATAGAGTCTGCAGCGGGGGGGGGGGGGACACGGGGTCAGGTCACTGGGCCGGACCGATCTATCCGCCAGGCTGCTACTTGCGTTCATTGAGTCCCGCGCACACCTATCGAATGACTGCACGATGTCTACGTCGTGGTACACTTATCGAATCACTCCACAACGTATATAGTCAACGGTCGTGCCATGTGAAGCTAGAAGACACTTGACACAGTAGTGTGGGAGAACCAAGTTGCAATCTTACCTCTCAGCTCTATCAGCTTCTGCTCTAGAATCTCCACCTTGGCCTCGAGGGTGAGGACTTTCTCTGCCAGCGCACTGGACTGGCCGCTCGTCGGAGCCGCTGTGAGCAGAGATAGAACGATACGTCAGGTGCGGCACGGCATCGCAGCGTCGCTGGACGATCCAGAACGGACCAAAAGCTGGTGTCAGGTGGCGACTGGCGAGCCTCATAAGATATGAGAACATTTGGAAACTCATATTTCGTTTACTTGTCCATTCAAAACTGATGTAAAAGTAATATTCCGTAGAAAATACCCGTGATTTTCTTTAGCGTCGTGAAATGTGTCAATTTTCGACCAATGTCAGCCGTTTTTCGGGTGCATGACCCGATGTCTCCTCTCGGATTCGTTCCTGAGCAACGCTGAGTTGGCAACAGCCGTACAAAATATCACTAAGTTCTCTAGACAGAACAGATGTCGTCACAGCAGATGGCGCTATTGGCCGTCTGACTGACCTGCTTCCGGCCCTGCAGCAGCGGCGGCCGGCACCCCGGGCGGACCTGGCTCGCCCCGGTCTCCACTGGGCCCGGACAGACCGGACAGACCCGGCTCTCCGGGCGGGCCGCGCAGACCCTCCAGACCCATCTCGCCCTTCTCGCCGCCCAGACCCGGCACGCCCGCCGAGCCCTTGGTGCCCGGCAGTCCCACCAGACCCGGCTCGCCTGAGGCCAGCGAGACAGAGACAAGTCAGCGGGATGAAAAGTGGAATGACAGCGGGACGAGCATTGAAACCCGACTGTGTCCGTTCTCGTGTGGACACAAATGGTCTCAATTACACGCTCGTTAACGAAGTTCCTTAAATCTTTAACATGTGACGGATATGGAAAAGCCAGAAAATTAGGGGAAAAAACAATGCAAATATAAACACGGAAATAACTAATTCGCTGTAATGTATGAATGCAACGACGCGTCTTATTGCCATCAGATGGAACTGGAAGTAAAGTGAAATAGCAGTCCCTGACCTTCTGGCTGCTGTGCAAAACATGTACTGCCTCATCAGTCACTCTGAGACAGCGTGGCGCCAGAGTTGATCAGAGCAGAGCGGTGCCTACCTCTGATGCCGGGCTGTCCGGGCTGTCCGGCCGGCCCGGAGTGTCCCATGGGGCCCGGCAGGCCCGGTGATCCCGGCACAGAGTACTCCGGTTCCGGCCCGCCCAGCGTCGGACTGCCCATGTCTCCCCGCGGCCGGCTGCTCGCCCGTCCTCCTGCAGACACGGTGCATACATTTATGCATACACATATTCCTCATATATGCATATATATTCTTCATATATGCATATATATTCCTCATATATGCATAAATATTCCTTATGTAGTACTACATACATTATCTTAGTATTACACTAGGCATTGCTCAATCTAGCCACCATGGTATAATATTTGTCACCATTCATCAGAACGTGCGAATGCTCTCACAACAAACAAATGCCAATGCACAACAAAGTTGCAAATATGTCATAATCGCAACTTAGCAATGACAATATTTATTAAAAAGCAAACTTTGAGATGCCTTACCGGGTGCTCCGGGCAGACCCGGTGGTCCTGGCAGACCCTCGGGTCCTGTCAGCCCACTGAGGCCGGCCAGACCCTCCAGACCACGCTCGCCGGGCGGGCCCTCGGGCCCCGGCGGCCCCTCCAGGCCGGGCGGGCCGGGCGAGGCTGCGGGCCCGGGCGGCCCGGGCGGGCCGGGCGGGGCGGGCGGGCAGGGGCACTGGCTGCCGCCGGGCGGGGAGATCGGGGCCCTGTCACCGGGCGGGGAGGCGGCGCGTGGCGGCCACTCCCTGGGTGGTACCGGATCATCGCTGGCTGACGGCTCAGCTGCTGCAACAGGCAGGCACACACGACAACGGCTGGTCAGTGCAGGTCAGATTGAGTCAGTTAGGTTTCGTTTGCCAGCCACGTCAACGTTCCCGGTCAGACCCGCTGAGGCACCGACTTTTAGAGCCGGCAACGAATGCAGAGTTCGATATGGCATGGCCATATGTATGCTGTTATCGCCCATCTCCAAGTGGGGTATACCGTGTCACTAGCTCTCCAGGCTCACGAGTCATGGCCCTCATAGAGAGTTTGGCTCAATATGTCTGAAATGTCCCGCAAGAAGTCCGAAGCAAACTAATCCCCCTTGTTACTGAACTAAACGCGTGCATTCGAAGCCAAGCTCAGCATTTATCGAGAACTCACTCACCATTTTCGATGGCAACTCACTCCGATTGAAGCTGAACTCACCTGGTCGGAGCCGAACTCACCTCGGTCGGAGCCGAACTCACCCCGGTCGGAGCCGAACGCTGGCCGTGCTGACGGTGGACGTGCTGACGTTCTGATGCCGACAAACTGCTCCAGAGTGCTGACTCGACTCAGCAGGTCGGTGAAGTCGCTACAGTTGAAACAGGCTGCAGACGTAGATCGGAAGCGACGGTCACAGCAGGTATAGACGCTACGATAGAGCACATTCACCCACATGGTTGTTGAGCATCCAAAATAATAATCCATCGAAGATCTGACCCCAAGATCTTAAACAGCCTTTTGAGAGTCAAGGTAGCTCGCAGCACTTACAACCAAAGGAACTATGCGGGCTCAGGTTGGAACAGCTTTCTAATGATGTGGGTGTTTTAAATGAAGACTTGCATTACGGCGCCGTTTTATAATTCACGTTCATCGCTGTTTTAATTCATTTAAGTAATAAATTGTCGAAATTGTAATTAATAAAAAATCGAATGTCAGCAAAGACTGTAAAATATATACCTAAATGTCCAAGGAAGAAAATCGTGCGCATCAATATTGTTCTGAATGTCCTAAACCAGATTATACAAAGAATCCCCATATGTGAGTCCTTACCTTGCTTGCACTGCGGCCCTTCAAAGCCAGGACAGCAGCCGCTACCCATCATCTTCACCGTTTTGAATGATTTCACATACCGCGGCTTGTGACGTATCCTGAAACAGGAGGACACATCTAGCAGGCCTCGACACCTATGTTTCGCACAAGCAAGCAATCAGGAATCAGTATTGAAATTGATTCAGGGAATATCTTTCTTTCACATTCGCTTTATTACAGGGTGTTTTAGTCCTTGCCAATTAATCAGATAACCGCTTGCCCGTAACAAGCTTGTTACATAAAACAAATAGCATAAACCGCGTCTCCATCGCAATTAGAGGAGGCAGCATTGGACGGTAGGTACGACTTCGGCCATGAACGATTCATCCCGTACCGCGGAGATCAAATAAACAGCTTAGAGCAAACTGAGACTCAGAGAAAATCGTTTAAGCTATACGTACTTTAAAGACCGACTTTACTCTCTAGCATATATTCTCGTGACCGATCATCCCATAGCTACTCACACAGTCTTCTGACAGTCGTTGTAGTTGCGAGTGATATGACACCGGGGGTCCTGTGCTCTGTATTCCTCCGTACCGTTCTTCTCCATACAGGAGACCCGCTTCTCCACCAGCATCGGACAGAAGTTTCTGTAATGGCAGAACACAGTGGAGCATGGTGGTGAGACCCGTGCACTCGATCGGGGCCTTCATGAATGACACCGACATTCGACAGACGAGAACATATGATATTATTTGAAAACACAAAAACAATGAGAAGACAAAGCAGACAGTGAAATGATTAGCTCGTAACATATAACAGAAATATTCGATGATTGCAGAAT